>JAQMYI010000040.1:2533021-2543081 GCA_030014275.1 Clariallabes melas
TATATAATTTTAATTTAATTTTAAATTAAAATTCTGCTTATTATTATGATAGAATAGTATGTTCTACTATTATTAATAGTAATATTCTTCGTATTCTTCGGTAATTTAGTACTGATTGGTGTTAATATTTTCAGTAATTTACCCTTTTGTAATTTTTTAATATACATTTCTCAGTAGATAATTTCACTATTTCATATATTTCTATTTTAATTATATTTTAGTGCTGTTTTCTAAAGTTGTCGATTTGTTAATTGAATCCCCATTTTAAAAAAATATTTTTACATTGTTTTTTTTGTATTATTTCTATACATTTCTTTTTTTGACTGGAAATTCTATCTTTTTAGTTTAATTGTTTTCTGCAGTGAAATCGTTCTATCTTTGTATTTTGTCCTATTTTTCCTTTTTAGGTCCGGGACAGTTGTGTAAGCGTGTCATATCATACTGTGTACGGTTGTCTACAGGACAAAGAAATATTTGGAATTGATTTGATTAGCAGGCGGTGTTAGTGTTTTCAGTAATAGCTGTAGTTTAAATATTATTCCTTTTGTTTTAAAATATTTTTAGTAGTACTACTTTTAATTGTCTAGTAGCAATAATGTTATAACTCTGGCTATGTGTGTTTAATGTTTGTTTATTTGTGTTTGTCTTCTTGTATCCTTTTCTGTTGTGTAAACTGACTCGGGGTACGAAGAAGGTGCTACATCTTTTTTTTTTTTTTTTTTTCCCCCATGCTGTATTATTTTTATTCGCAGTGCCCACATTCTAACCTCACTTCCTTCTCCCTTTATCTCTGTGCCGAGCGTCGCCCGGGTGTTTGGAGTTCAAACACAGACATTCCTTTTACGAGGTTCGAGTTTAAAGGCGAGTGCGTTGGCACAGAGAGGCAGCAAGCCGTGACCGGCGTCTCCCCTGAGGCCGAGAACCTGAGCTGTGGGAAAGAGATTTACCACAAAAAAAAAAAAAAAGATGGCAGAAAGAGTGATGAGTGATTATAAAATGTGATTCCGATAGGAACTGCTGTCAGAAAAAGTGAGAGAGAAAAAACAGGGAGAGAGCCAGACAGAGGAGTTAATAAACCACTGAAATATAGGAGTTAATTACAGGATTTGTGTTTGATGTGATTTATTTCTGTAATGAATGATGGGTTGTTTCCGCTCCTTTGTCTCTGTCTGCAATCAGGTTTTAGCGGCACAAACTGCGAGGTGAACATTGACGACTGTCCGGATCATCAGTGCCAGAACGGAGGAACCTGCATGGACGGGGTCAACACCTACAACTGCCAATGTCCTCCCGAGTGGACTGGTACATATCTGTTGCATTTTACATTAAAAGAAACAAACAAACAAACAAACAAAAAAAAAACGAACAAACATATTTTTCCTGTTTCATTTAGTTTGTGTGTGTAATAGAGTGGTGAGATGGAAATGATGATTGACAGACTCTTGACCTGTATCTTGTTAAGCCCGCTTTTTCTTTTTTTCTTTTTACGTTTATTTAGGTCAGTTTTGCACTGACGACGTGGACGAGTGTCACCTGCAGCCCAACACCTGTCAGAACGGAGGCACGTGCAGCAACACGCCCGGCGGCTACACCTGCGTGTGCGTGAATGGCTGGAGCGGCCCGGACTGCTCTGAGAACATTGACGACTGCGCCGCCAGACCCTGCTCGGCTGGGTCCACCTGCATCGACCGCGTAGCGTCCTTCTTCTGCAGCTGCCCCTTCGGCAAAACCGGTGAGAGTCTAAAACCAAAACCCTTCCCCGTAAAACTGCTTGGAAATTCTAAAATGTAAAAATCGTGTGTCTAAAATCATTTGATTAGTATCTAAAAAATATAACATGACCATACAAACTTTCGAAGATACACACAAAGTGCAAAGTGCGCTGCCGAAAAGGAGTGATGAAATGAGCTGAAAACCCTGTGCTTGGCCAAGTTTGGGTATTTCCTACCTTTTTAAAGGTTCATCACGAACTGAGCCACGTTTCTGTTTCAAATGTGTCTCAAGCCAAGGTATATGGTGCTGTTTTGTTCCTGGGTGAAAAACTCGCTCTTCCACCCCTCAACATCACCGCCTTGTGCTTGTTCAGCTTGGTACAGTGTTTTGAAAAGTGCCAGAAAAAAAATCAGAGGCTGAAAGAAGGTAATTTCTGACTGACTGGTGTTGTCACATATGTAACAATGGAGACAATAAAGCGAGCCTATGATTGAGGTCTGGAGAGAGAAAGACAGTTTCAGTGTGCTCAGAATGCTTTGTCATTTGATCAGAATTGAGGCACAAATATAACACCGTAGAAATCCTAGCAGGACTCTTGGCTGACTGATTCTATTACAGTTATTACAGTTAAGGTGTCATCAACTTTCGTATGCGATCAACTAAAATCTCCTGTTTTAAGTGTGTCGTGATGCGCAAACGTTGTAGAAAAGACATATAGAATTTGGCTTCTTTAAAAGGGAAAAAAAAAGGTTCAGAAAAAGTGCTGTGTGAGAGAGCGAGGCCTGCTCGTGCATGCTCTAATAGATGTTCAAACTGATGAGATGACAGAGTGACATCATGCCTGTACCGTGACTGTATTATGACTCTGTGTTTGTGTGTTTCTATGTCGTCGTCACCGCCCCCCCCCTTTTCAGGTTTGCTGTGTCACATTGACGATGCCTGCATTAGTAACCCGTGCAGGGAGGGCTCCCAGTGCGACACCAATCCTGTGAACGGAAAATTCAACTGCAACTGCCCTTTCGGATACAAGGGCAACACATGCAACGACGATGTCAACGAGTGCACCATTGGTGAGAGATCATACATCGTTATCTGTTGTTTTCTTTTTCTTTTGAAACCCTGTTATCTCCATCTCTCTCTCCGATACTTTCTCTCACTACTAATCAGTATCTAAGTCGTCATCTTCAAAAATTGAGTATAGAGAATATTTTCACCTCCGTATGAACCTCTTGCAATCAGATACAGGAGAGATAAATGCTTCCTGTAGCACATTGCTTGCCATTTAAGGAATAATCAATCATCTGCAAGCATGTTTCGCTGAGCTCAGGGTTTTAAGAAAGTCCTGTTTGTGACATAATTTTGCCAAGAATGAGGTGTTGTTTAAAATATATGACTGTGTAACAGGACGTCTTAGAGGTTTGATTAGAAAGAAGATTATATTTATTTAAGATTTGTTCCTATACTGAAGCCAGAAAACACATTTGCACATTTGCATGAGAAAATGAAGAATTATCATACAGATTTATCCCAAAACTTATTTTTTTTTAATCATGGATCCTAACTGTCTGAGTAAATTATTATTATTATTATTATTATTATTATTATTATTATATTATTAATATTATAAAATGAATATTATTTAAAATTTGAACGTCTATTGTGGATTGAGCGTCTCCTGTGTGTCTCGTGCAGGGCCAAACCCGTGCGAACACGGCGGCACGTGCGAGAACACGGCAGGCTCGTTCACTTGTAACTGCGCACGTGGATATGCGGGTCCCCGGTGCGAGCAGGACGTCAACGAGTGCGGCTCGAACCCCTGTCTGAACGACGCCACGTGTCTGGACCAGATTGGTGGTTACACCTGCATCTGCATGCCAGGTAAGAAACACACATTCACACATGCAGACTTACACATTCACACACTTGAATGCTCGTTATTTTAAACACTGACTTTTGTGCGTGTGTGTGTTTGCAGGTTTTGTGGGTGTCCACTGTGAGATTGAAGTGGATGAGTGCGCCAGTTCACCCTGCCTCAACAACGGAAAGTGTGTGGATCAGGTCAGCCGCTTCGTCTGCGAGTGTCCTCCGGGTGAGAGAATCACACACACACAAACACACAAAATGACACCATCTGCTAAATATCCACTTCTTTATTCTGTGTTAAAACTTACAGTATGGTGTGGCCCAAACCAGGAATTAAAATAAATAAATAAATAAAATAATTAATATTGTGTGTGACATGCTTTGATTAATCGTGTGTCTGTGTCTTTCTGTTCATCAGGCTTCACAGGAGATACGTGCCAGATTGACACTGACGAGTGTGCGAGCACGCCGTGCCAAAATGGAGCCAAATGCATCGATCAGCCCAACGGCTACGAGTGCGAGTGTGCGGAAGGTACCCGCATGATACACACCTCCACCACTGTCACGGTCCACACACACATGCACCGGGAACTGATAAATCACTCCTTATAACCCTTTCTCTAGGTTTCACGGGACGCCTGTGTTCGGAGAACATCGACGACTGTAACCCGAAGCCGTGTCATCACGGAGTGTGTAAGGACGGCATCGCTATGTTCACCTGTGAGTGTGAGCTGGGGTGGATGGGGCAGATCTGCAACCAGCAATTTAACGAGTGTACGAGTGACCCGTGCCAGAATGGAGGACGCTGCCTCGACCTCGTCAACAATTACCAGTGCATCTGTCAGCCCGGAACCTCTGGTAAGATAAACACAAACTCTTACACTCATACAGTGACACACCAGGTATTCTGCTAAAAGACTGGCAGGCACAAGCAAGATAGCCATGCTCATTTGAGTATTGATACGCCATTTATGTTACCATATATGGTAAACAATATGCATCTCGGTTACAGACGATTGTCTGTAAGTTGGTATCAGCAGATATTCGCTGTGTTGCCTGGCATCACCGTTCTGTTAAATACGATGACCTTTACCAATGTCTGTGGCCAGTGTCTGATGCAGTAAGTCTACCTAGTGTACCTAGCGAAGACGGGTGCACATGTCGAAAAATGTCTGCTGTGTGAGAGCATTACATGTTCTGTGATAGTCAGTTTTGTAACTCGTGCTCCAATGGCATTTCAAGAGGACGTACTACAAGCAAGAATTATACAATTTGTTTTTTA
Source organism: Clariallabes melas (assembly GCA_030014275.1). Lineage (NCBI taxonomy): Eukaryota > Metazoa > Chordata > Actinopteri > Siluriformes > Clariidae > Clariallabes > Clariallabes melas. Next base: position 2,537,880 of record JAQMYI010000040.1, read on the forward strand.
ATCACTTTTATACTGGCGTTTAGTTTTTCACCTAAAATGTTTTTGTTGCAATGTGTAGGTACTAGAAAATTCTTCTGCAGTAGGTTAGGTAGCTGTATAAGGGGCTTTTGACGCAGCTATTTTTCACAAAATGAGTCTGAATTAATATGAATCAGTTGAAAGTTGTATATGAATTTAAATTTAATGACTTTAAAATATTACACACATTTATTTTTTATTAAGAGGAGTTCCTTGTTCTCATGGTGTGAAAAGGGGAACAAATAACAACAAAAACGAACAAATGAAATGATACATTTGAGAAAGATCATTACTTTAATTATCGGTATCCGTATCAGTTTGAAATTGGTTCATCTCTATAAATTATAGGAATTAAAAAGTCTACAAATATTTAGAATAGAGAACAAGTAGGAACTAATCAAAAAAGTATCTTGGGAGTTTTAGAATAGAAAATGCAGGGATTGGACTTTTTTTATGTAGCTAACAACGTGTGTAACTAAGACTAACATAACTAACTACAGATGACAGGCCTGACTTTTACACCAGCACACCTGGCCCATATTAAGGAAGCTAATGACGTTATGAAATGGCTCGAATGACCTCCTCACCTCTACCATCATTTCCACAAAAAAAGAAGAAAATGAAGAAAGTTCTGTCGTGCGTAATGATGATGATAAATGCGTAGATGCTGATTGCAGAGTCAAACTCTCTCTCTCTCTCTCTCTTTTTTTTTTTTCTTTCTCGCCTGAACGTTTTATTACTTAATCTGTATCTGAGTGTACACTTTGGCTTAAACTATAAATCTTACATCAGTTTAACCTGAAAGAAAGATTATCATTTTTAAACCATACTTTAATATGCTTGTGCTTTTGTGTGCTTATGTAAGTCAGTCTCTCTCTCTCTCTCTGTCTGTCTTTTATCTGTGTGGAAAACTAGGTGAGTTTACTGTAGTTCATGTTAACGGTGTTTAAAAACACCCCCTAGTGGATGTTTATATTATTGCACACGTAATCAATCCTATTCAGGTGTGTTGAAATATTTAATGCAGCTATTTTTTATAGCATTGTTTTATATAGTAGAAGGAAATGATGGGTCTAAAATCGAAATTATCAGGATATTATTGTCTTAAAACTAATACATGAATGATTAGGGTGAAAGTCGTGTAATCGATGTTGGAGGAATGGTGTGTGCGTGTGTACGCGTGTGTGCCGGCGCATGTGCGTGTAGACTCTAAAACAGGTCGTTCAGGTCTTTCCACTCGTCCGTCTCTAATCCGATGTGGGATTTACGCCTGTCCGTCTCTCCGCAGGTGTGAACTGTGAGAACAACAATGATGACTGCATCAGTAACCCGTGTCAGCACGGTGTGTGTGAGGACGGAATTAACAAGTACAAGTGTGTGTGCGAGCCTGGATATACAGGTACACACGCACACACATGCACGTATATACAGTTACAGTTTCGCATTTTATTCATAGCGCACATGCCACTCATTCCATTGATTATCAATCTCTCTCCCTCTCTCTCTCTCTCTCTTTCTCTCACACACACTTTTTTCATTTTTGCCTTATATCTCTATATATTTATCTTTTTTACATTTTACTCTTTTCTTGTTTTTTGCTCATACTATTCTATCATTTTTTCCTCTCTCTATCCTTCCTTTATTCTTCCTTTCCTTTCTTGTCCTTTTTAAATTAACCCTTTCCTTTTCCTATCTTACTTTTTCTCCATCCATTCTCTCTCTCTCTCTCATTCCTGTTCTCTTTTTCTTCTCTTCTTTTCATCTCCCCCCATTTTTTTTATATTTGTCTTACTTTCCCTCTCTTTTTCTAACCTTTTCTCATCTTTATTCTTTCTTTTTTCCTTTGCTTATCCTTCCTTTGCTGACCTTATTCTCCCAATTGGTGCATTTCTGTCTGCATTCTCTCTCTGTCTCTTTCCATCCTCTGTATCTCTATCTCCTGTTTTTATTTCATGTGGTTCCTACTTTCTGTTCTTTCCCTTTCTTTCTCTCTCACTATCTCTTTTTTTCCCCTCTATTTTTGGATATTTTCACTACTTTTTGCTTTTTAACACTCCTTTAAAACTACTTGTTCTTTCTTGCTCCATCTCTCTCTTCTTTAATCGTTCTTTTTAATCATCTTCCTCTGTCGTTTTTTTTCTCGCTTTATGCCTGTTTCTCTCTCTCTCTCTCTCTCTGCTTTTTATTCTTCTTATCACATCACCACCTTCCTCTCTCTCTCTCTCTCTCTCTCCTCACTTCCACCCATCCCGTTTTTCTCACTGTATTCTCTTTGTCCCGTCCTCGTCCCGCGCCCGTGGTTCCTTTAGGCGAGCGGTGCAGCAAGGATATAGACGAGTGCAGATCGAACCCGTGTCTTAGCGGAGGGACGTGTGTGGATAAAGTCAACGGGTTCGAGTGTCAGTGTCCAGCTGGGACTCACGGCCTGCTGTGTCACTCCGGGGCGGATCACTGCGCCCCTCAACCCTGTCACCGCGGGAGGTGCGAGGAGGTCCAGAACGGGTACGAGTCTGATTTCTTTCCCTCTCTTTATTCCTCAGTGCTTCTGTAACCTTTAATGAGAAATGAGTCTTGTTCTGTTTTTATTATTGTTTAGCTTCATTCTTTTCAGTTTACTGAATCAGCTGGTGTGTGTGTGTGTGTAGGTACCGTTGTGTGTGTATTCCTGGGTATGAGGGTCAGAACTGCGATCAGGAGAAGAACGAGTGCGAGTCCAGCCCCTGTCAGAACGGAGGACGCTGTAAGAACGCCGTGAACGGCTACACCTGCAGTTGTCTGCTGGGATACACTGGTGCGTTCGTGTGTGTGAGAGAGAGATTGGAATGAGTGGCACGTGCGCTATGAATAAAATGTGAAACTGTAACTGTATGCGCGTGTGTCTGTGTGTGTGTGTGTGTGAGAGAGAATGTGTGTGTTTATTAAAAATGCACATGTTGCATGTGTGACCCTCCAATTTTAATTGCATTACTACCCACTTTCTCTCTCTCCCTCTCTCTCTCTCTCTCCGATTCCCTTTATCCATTTCATCCCCTTCTCTCCCTCACTGCTCACTTTTCAATCTCTCCCTTCTCTCTGTTTCTCTTATCCGTCTTTAACTCTTTTTACTGCTCTCTTTCTCTCCATCTCTCATTCTCTCTCTCTCTCTCTCTGACTGTCCCTCTCTCTTTCTCCCTCCATTTTTGTATTTTTCCCTTTTCTTGTTTTTAAATCTGTATTCTTTTTTTTTTCTCTCTGGTTCTGTCCATATTTGCCTCTAACTTTTTCCGCTCATCTTCCTCTTCATCTCTCTCTCTCTCTCTCAGGTGTGAATTGTGAGATAAACATTAACGAGTGTCAGTCGAACCCCTGTGAGAACAAGGGCAACTGCATCGATGGAGTTAACAGCTACATCTGTAACTGCCCTCTGCCTTACACAGGTACACACACACACACACACACGCACGCGCACACACCAGAGACACGCTATAGTCTAGTGCTATCCTCACATCTGTCCTTCCTGTCTTGTAGGGAGACACTGCGAGGAGGAGTTAATGCCGTGTGCGGCTCAGCCGTGTCAGAGAGGAGGTGTGTGTCGGCCCTCACCGGATTACACCTCCTACACCTGCAAGTGTCCCACTGGGTGGAAAGGTGTGTGTGAGCGCTGACTCTGATGGAACAATCTTTGATCTTGAGTAGATTTGTATAGGTATTAAAGTGTGTGTGTGTGTGTGTAGGAGCCCAGTGTACGGAGGACGTGGATGAGTGTAAGAAGAAGCCGTGTTTGAACGGCGCTCGCTGTCTTAACACTCAGGGCAGCTACATGTGTAACTGCCAGCCCGGGTACAGCGGCGTCAACTGTCAGACCAACATCGATGACTGCAGCTCCAGTAAGTATATACACACACACACACACACACACACACACACACACATTCGTAGAGAAAAACCTCCGCGGCTTTTAAATCTCGGCTTATTCTTGATTGAGATCTTGATTCTGATTGGTCAGAAGGTGTTAACTCACAAGTACATTATGGTTTCCATGGTAACATCTCATTCACTGGAGCTTTGTACATCAGAATGCACATAAACAAATAAAAAATATGTTTGTACGGCGAAGTTTAAAATGTTCAGCAATTCTAAATGAACCAAAAGTATTATGTCACAGAGTAACACTAACATCTGTATTATTAGATCTAGTTTTTCTTGTGGTATAAAAGGAATAAAACACTTTATAGAAAAATAATAACTTTTTGTTTGTTTGTTTTTCTTTTTTTTTCTTTCTTTCTTTCTAAGACCCCTGTATCAACGGAGGCTCGTGCGTGGACAAAGTGGGCCGCTTCTCGTGCGAGTGCAGGCCGGGTTTCTACGGCGAGCGATGTGAGGAGGAGGTGAATGAGTGCGAGAGCTCCCCCTGCAGGCACGAAGGAACTTGCACGGACTTCGTCAACAGCTACACGTGCCAGTGTCAACCCGGCTACGACGGCATCAACTGCGAACGCAACATCCCCGAATGCACCGAAACGTAAGCGCTGTCGTTTTTTTTTTTTTTTTGTCCCTGTAACGTTTTTAATTATTTTATCATCTGATAAAAGATGCTCAGTTAAAATTCACTCAAAGTGTTCCTCGTGATGCTTATTTAAAAAGCAGTAAAAAGAGTTTTTTCCAAATATTGATTTTATTTTTATTTCCTAATATGTTTCCTGCTCTTTATAGTATTTTATTTTTGATGTAGAAATGTTTCATTTAATTTTTTTAAGGATGTCTATGCTAATGCAGTATTTTCTCCTTTCTGATTTATTTTGAATATTTGTCGCACTTAAATGATTAAACTAATTTTAATATTACACCAATATACGCAAGTAAACCTACCTGGCCCTATGTGGACAAAAAAAAAAAAAAAAAAAAAGATTCACACGTACCAAAAAAAGTAGTCAAAGTTCAGACTTAAATCTGATTAAGGTGACCTTAAACAGGGCATACATGCTTGGCAGAATTATTTTTCTCTTAATAAATGAAATCGCATTTTGTATTTACTCGCAAAATATCCAAATAAAAAACAAAACAAAACAGGAAATACTTTTCCACAGCACTGTAAATGTGTATGTATCTAAGCATGTCTGTATGTATATGTATAAACTTGTGCAGCATTTCAACCATAAACGCATCTGGATCGTATTCTGGATCTTTATGGTCACATCGTCTAAA
>JAQMYI010000040.1:2632662-2648055 GCA_030014275.1 Clariallabes melas
ATGTTTGTGGCTGTAATGTGACAAAATGTGGAAAAGTTCAAGGGGGCCGAATACTTTTGCAAGCCACTGTAAATGTTTGTATACCACATTGGTCACCAAATGTCAGCATCTATTCTATTCAATTCAATTTTATTTGTATAGCGCGTTTAACAATTGACATTATCGCAAAGCAGCTTTACACAATCAAAATAATTATTTAAGTTTGTATAAATGTGAATGTGTACAGTACGAATCAAAATGATAAGACTGTCCCTGATGAGCAAGCCAAGGATGATGGCAGCAGTGGCAAGGAAAAACTCCCTGAGATGGTAAAAGGAAGAAATCTTGAGAGGAACCAGACTCAACAGGGAACCCATCCTCATGTGGGTGATAACGGATAGCAGGGATTGATCTGCATCATACTGTGTGAGACTGGAAGTTCAGGAGATGTGTTAAAGTTAAAATGGAGTCCAGTTCGTTCCTGAAGGCTCCAGTCCATAAGACTCTTAAGGGTCATAAATGGAACCTTTTCTAATAGATCATGAAGCTGTGATTAACCTTTCTGATAAGAACCCCTTGTTATAGGAAATACATAGAATATATTATAAACCTTCTGCAGAGTGCCACTCTGGATGTACGGTTTCAACCTTTAAGAGATTTCAAATTTCAAAACTATTTTTGATACTAAATGATTCTAAATCATTCTATATGATCTTTCTATAAAACAAACTCTTTGTTTTTAGGTACTACATAAAACCTTTTACAAAGACTGATTAACGAGGGCCTCTTAAAATTGGCAGACACAACTTTTTTTTAAAGACTATATTTAGAACTCTACTACAGAAATGGTTCCAAGTACAACCATTTTATCAACATGAAACTATTAACCATCTGAAGAACCCCTGAGGAACCATTTTCTAAAAAAGTGTATACACACGTTGCCCATTTTGGTAAGTTAGAAGTGTTTGTGTGCATGTGTGAATGTTAGAGATTGACAGTGTGTGTGTGTGTAGCAGGAGCATTCGCACAGCCCGGTGTTTTACAGTTTGTAAAATTGAATTAGATACGCTCTGGAATCTGACCCCGTGCAGACCTGCTCATTTTTCCAGCTCCCCGGTTTGTGGTGTTTCGGGGTGTTTTTGTTTGTTCAGCTGGAGCAGCGTGTCGCTGTGCTCCCTGCTTCTCTCCCTCCGATGGGTCCTCGTGCTCTCATCGCTTCTGCTTCACCCTCTCCTCCTCCTCCTTTTTCTCCTCCTCCTTCTCCTCCTCCTCCATCCTCCGTTGCCTCCTCCTCCTTCTCCTCACACACTCCTGCTTGCCACCAACGTGGATCTAAGCAGCTCTAGTGGAACACCCACTGACACATATTAAAGCCCAAGCTCGCTCCAAAAGGAAATTTATTTAATTTTTCTCCTTAACCTAAACCTCACTTCGCATCTGAGGTTCCCCTTTTCAGTTATCTTGGGCTGAAGCAGCATGCCAAAGAAGGATAAAAACTGATTTGCTCAATCATGCAAACATCACATTTGAAGAATCACATGAATTTTCCAAACCAGACATGTGTTTGTGTAAGTCAGGTTAGAAATGAGTGAATTTTAAAGATAAAAAAAAAAATGTATATTGAACTAATTGTACTAAAATAATAAAAAACAAAACAGAAATGCTAAATTGAAATGGGTTGCTGTGCTGTGGGCTTATAAATAATTGGGATTATTAAAAGAGGTTTAAGTCAAACCAGACCAGTAACCAAAAAGCAAAGCTCCAAAAAGAGTTATAATAAGATTAGAACAGAGAAAATAATATAAATTAATAAGAAATAAACAGATATAGGAAAGGTGGAATAATTCTAAAATCAGAGCAAGTTAACTATTAAAGAAATAATATAGTGCAATAGACATATCTAGATTAAATAGCTACAAAGTAGCTCAAACTTAGTCTTGAAGGAAATAAATATTTCGTATTTTATCTGTATTGTTTTGCTATTTAATTTCATGTTTTCATTTAAATTCATGTTTTTCACTACAAAGTAAACAAAACAACTTTCTTGGTCTGTCTGTTTTGTTACTGCGGTTTACCAAATTACATATATATATTTTTTGGCCCCCCTGTAGCAATCCTAGAATCTTAACTGGTCTATTAGTGTATCCCTTCATATAGAGCCGTATAAGAAAAAAAAAAAACAGTAACCACGGTGAACTGCTTGTGGCATGGATTACAGAAAGTGGTGAGCCAGCCAGGAGGGCATTATATTAAATTTCTCTCTCTTTTTTTTTTTTTGTTGTGTGCCAGTTCAGTATTTTTGAAAATACATATTTATAGTAGTGCAATATGGAAGTAGTTGAGCTTGAAAACGTTGTAATTGAAAACTCAGGGATAATTAGTGGACTGACAAATACAGAACTTGATGAAGACCTGACTGATTTCCTGAACAGATATGGTCGTATCCTTAGACACATTAGTATAGACAATCCCAAATCGCCTCATCATAGGGAAATCATAGTAGAGTACAGCAGTTATTCTGCATTAATGACTCTCACACCCTTGTTGCCTTACACTTTCAAGAGTCCACACAATGTTGTTTACCATGTGAGGCTTCTATCAAGCGTCTATGCTTCAGCAGTGACTGAACATGCTACTGCCCATTATTTTGCCGAACTGAAGAGGATAGCAAAGTTCAGTGGCAGAACTTTTGATGAACTCTTGAAAGAGCAGCCTCTCTCAGCCACTGCCTCCGCTGCTAAAAATCTGACAGATGCAAATTATCTTGAATCATCCCAAGTGACTGATCTTTCCTCACCTGATATCCCTCTTCCACCTAATCAAGCTGAGCGTTCAGAAGGACAAAATTTTGATACAGTCCACCACGTATGTACAGAACATATTTCACCCACTCTTGGGTGAATTATGTGAACCCGCCCGAAGTCCAAAGAATGGTCATGGAAAAGATTCTGAGAAGTGATGGAGTTTCACCCTCTAGTGCATCATTCAGGCTAAGAGTCTTCTCAGGCAGAATCCTCTGTCCTAGTGGCAAAGTTGATTATGACATATGACGAAATAGTGTAGAGTTACTCCTTCAAGATCCCTCACTGTCTGACTTGCATTGGTCCAGAAAGATCTTGGACAGTCTATTGCCAGCAGCATAAGAAATTGTGAAGCAGTTAGGTGTCAAAACCTTACCTACTGCTTACCTTGATGTCTTGGATTCAGCTTTTGACATTGTGGAAGACGGTGATGATCTTTTCACTAAGTTTTTGAATATACTGCAAAACACAGGTGAAAAGCCTTCCTTATATTTGCAACGATTGCACACTTACCTTCTCAAAATGATGAAGCGAGGTGGTATACCTGCTGGTGAAGCTAATTGACAACTTTTAAAACAGTTTTGTCGGGGATGTTGGGATGACGCGCTAATAGCAAACTTTCAGTTTGAGCAAAAAATTAACAGACTGCCTCCATTCCAAGAGCTGCTCCTGCAGTTACGCAGTGAGGAGAACAAACATTATGCCAAAGCAAACCGCATGAGGCAACACTTAGACACACAAAGACAAAGAGCCAGTTTCCATACTCTCACTGTCAATCCGCCTGATCTAAGGCAAGATGAAATGTCAGAAAGGACAGAGGTCACAGAATTAAAAAGACAAGTTGCCAAGCTTCAGAGCCAGCTTGCTAAACAAAAGAACAAGCAGACAGAACAAAGCATGTTGTCATCAAATGATGCTGTTCTTGAGTTAAAGACAACAAGTTACGGAGCTCCTGAGTCAAATGACAAAATTTAGAGCCCAAAAGGATCCAGAGACAAAGAGCAAATTAAGCAAAGTGAAACAGACTAATACACAGTTTCCCAGAGAAACCCCATCAAAAGCTGAGCAAAAGCCGCCTTGCAGACCTAAGCCAGGCTGTTGCTTTCGATGTGGTGAGGACAGGCATGTTTCTTCAATTTACGAGAATGATCCAAATCCATCTCTGGTAACTGATAAGAGAAATGCCTCCGGTGTTTTAAACACCATCCAGCCCTTGTAGTGAGACATACGAGGGCTGTCGCTTGTCAAGCAAGTCTAAAGAAATCAGCAAATATGAGTCATTTTAAGCCCCATCAAAAATATAATTCGTCTGGTATACCCAAAGGATTAATCGGCACAAAATGTACTGCTCAAGTGAATATTGAAGGAAATCCTTGTCCTTGTTTACGCGACACAGGGTCTCAAGTGACGACCATTTCACAGTCTTTTTATGATCAGAATTTTTCTGGAATAAGCATAACATCTTTGAATAATTTGCTGGACGTAGAAGCGGCAAATGCGCAAGAGGTACCTTACTTGGGTTATGTTGAGGTGAGGGTTGTTTCCCCAAACAACCCTCACCTCAATCTGATGTGTCAAGTGTCTACTCTTGCTTTAGTAGTCCCCGAAACTGGTGGCACTGCCCAGCCAAAAGTGCTAATAGGCACGAACACCTTGGATCTTGCATGTAACCAGTTTCTTGAGACCAATGATTCAGTTCATCAAGCTGTTCCATTAGGGTACAGGGCTGTGATTAAGACCATTGAATATAGACGCCAGCAGAAGAATGATATGAGAATTCTTCTCATATCATTGTGGTAAGGAAGAAAAATGGTGACATAAGGCTTTGCATTGATTATTGCAAGCTGAATACGCAGACTATAAAGGATGCTTATGCCTTACCCAACTTGGAGTAAACTTTTTCTGCACTTCGAGGTTTAAAATGGTTCTCAGTGCTTGACCTTAAATCTGCATATTACCAAATTGAACTGGAAGAGAATGACAAATCCAAGACTGCTTTTGTATGCTCATTGGGCTTCTGGGAATTCAATAGGATGCCTCAGCACATTCCAAAGGCTGATGTAGAAGTGCATGGGCGACATCAGCCTTTTGGATCTCTTGGTGTTCTTAGACGAATTGATTGTCTGCTCAGATACTCTTGAAGAGCATGAAAAACACCTTCTTCATGTTCTTGGACGTTTGAAAGACTATAAATTAAAGCTCTCACTGAATAAATGTAAGTTTTTCCATCCATCAGTGAAATATCTTGGTCACATAGTCTCAGAAAATGGAGTGGAGACAGATCCCCAAAAGATACAAGCCATTAAGACCTGGCCAAGTCCACGGACCCTGAAAGAGTTATGTTCCTTTCTGGGTTTCTCCGGTTATTACCTGTGGTTTATCAAGGATTATGCAAAAATAGTAAAGCCGCTAAACGAACTGACTGTAGGATATCCTCCTCTTCGGAAAAGTTGTAAGAATAAAAGTAAAGAGAAAACTTATCTTGATCCTAAAGAGCCATTTGGAGGGTGATGGACAACTGAATGTCAGGAAGCATTCAAAACACTTATTAGTGAACTCACAGAAGTACCAGTATTAGGATTTGCGAATCCTGGGTTGCCGTATGTGCTGCATACAAATGCAAGCACAACTGGACTAGGTGCTACTAGAGTCATTGCCTATGCCAGTCGAGGATTGTCAAGGAGCGAGACCCGATATCCTGCTCACAAACTAGAATTCCTAGTCCTGAAGTCTGCAGTTACAGAGAAGTTTTGTGACTACCTTTATGGGAGTAGTTTCAAAGTGATCACTGACAGCAACCCCTCACTCATCTTAACCTCATGCAAGTTGGATGCAACCAGCTATAGGTGGTTGTCTGCCTTGTCCACTTTCTCCTTTACCCTCCTTTATCGCCATGGAAAGATTAGTGTATCCCTTCATATAGAGCCGTATAAGGAAGAAAAACTATTAACCACTGTGCACTCTTAGTGGCATGGGTTACATTTGCAAAGTAACTTTTTATATCTTAAAGAATGACAAATTATACTCGGCCAAAACATGATATTGGTGTAAAAAAGTGTCTTACATGAAAATGTGAAATTTCACATAGGATCATATAACACCAATTTTCAGAACACTTACTCCTTCTTATCTACTGATCCATGCTTTGTTTAATGTAAATATGCATATAAATTTATTTTCTTTATTAAAAGGCCTTTTATGTAGTGTTCATAACTTTTCTGAATTCAGATCTTTCAATGATCTTAACTGTCATTCAGATGAAACTTGACCAATTTAGATTTCACATGAAAAGACACAAACCTGAAAAAGTTTATTATTCTAAAATGCAAAATTGTTAAGATATTGCAAAATGAATTTGACATGGTTACAGACACTACACATGTTTTTTTTGTAAAAAATCTTTAATTTTGCACGGAATGCTTTAATTTAGGCATCAATTCTTACAGGTCATATGCTTCTAGAAGCTTATACCAATTTGAAGTTAACAACTTGAAATTTTTAGGGAAGCAAGATTAGACACTTTCATGTTGAATAAACTTCAGAAGTAGCTTCATTGGCACACACACATTGTCTGTATTATAAGTATACCATAAAAAAAATCAGCACCAATACTGTGCTTTGGTTTTATGTTGTATATGTTTAGGATTTGTTATATTCTTGTATCATCCTCATATGAGGACTGTTGGGTATAATTATTTTGTCAAGCCTGTTCCTGGTTAAAGACATTGACTGGTTACAGTTATGGTTATCAGCTATGAATAAATTCTGACCTGACATACACTACAGTACCTGGTGCCTAAGCAAGGGAACCCTGGACGGGGGGGGCAATCAATCACAGGGCACATGCATGCACACTCTCCCACACTATGGGCACTTTTGGAATGCCAATCTAATCTGCATGTCTTTGGACTGTGGGAGGAAACCAGAGTACCTTGAGGAAACCCACCAAGCACGGGAAGAACATGCAAACTCCACGCTCACAGACCACGAGGCAGGAATCAAACCCAGACCCTTAAGGTGCAAGGCCACAGCGCTGTCACCAGACATACAGTAGGTATTAAACGCAAGGTTATTATAAAGCTAGCAAACTTGCTGATTTTTGTTTCTTTCACTTATTTGCTTTGCTACACCCTGTTGTGTGTTTTGTTTTTATTTCCAGCTCTTACTATTGCTTTTGCTCTTGTTTCTGTAAAATTAAATAAATCTACATTTAAGCATCATGGTGGATGTAAAAAACAAAAAAAGTTAACGCTATATTTATGTCCTTCAACGAAATAGAGGACTTTTAATGCATTTTTAATGCAATTTGATTTCTATTGATTTTTTAACAATGGTCATTGTCACAGAGCAGCTTTATAGAATCAAAATAGGGAAATGAGCACGAAATGGTCAAAATGATCAGGTTTATAATAATTATTGTTAATATTACTCCTTAAAAAATGTGAATTTGAGACTTAAAGTGAGGATTCACTATTAAATGCTCCTGAAACTGAGAAAAAACAGCCTTTAAGCAAAGAAATCCTCTGTCAGGATGACAAACACTTGTGAGATATGGAGCAGTGTTAAAAAGCATAGCTGGTGTGTAAGAACATTAGTGACACAGAGCCTGAATACACACACACACACACACACACTTGTGTTTGAAGTGGTGCAGAATGCAGGATCGAAACCTCTCTGGATCTCCATTTCATCTGGGAATTTCTCTTGAAGTGACCCGGAGGAGAAGCTACAGGCTCAACAAACCCGGGATTTAGAGAACGGCTCTTGATGTAGCTTGAATCGTTCACACTATTTCTCCCAAATCCAAGGTAAAGTGTGTGTGTGTGTGTGTGTGTAAGAGAGAGAAGTAAAAAGGTGGGAGGGAGAAGAAGGGAGAAAGAGTTTTGTGTGTGTGTGTGTGTGTGTGTGGCACTCATTAGTAACCCAATACCAGATAATCCGGGCTTTGTAGCACCTTCACCCCTTTGCATTCTGATAAATAGCAGAAAGAGCTCACATATGGCCTTCGCTTAATAACCAAGCTTCACTTTCTCTTCATCAATGCCATCTCTCCAGAAGACTTGACAGCTAGTGTGAGCCAATAAAATGGATTTGCTCTCTGGGTATTATTTTTTGCTTTTTTTTTTTTTTAGGAAACTATGTGGTCGTTTAGGACGAGGCCCTTCATCTCTGCTCCTGTTGGATTTTCCCTGCTATCACTCTTCAGCGGGCTGGAGGTGAGCTGTGTCAACAATCCCTGAAACAGACGCTCCTATCAAGGATTTTTTTTTTCTCTTTACAAAAGTCAAAATATAGAACACATTTATTGAAAGAGCCTATTTTTTTTGTTGGTTCCCAAAGAAGGGGTCAAGGGTGGGTGTAAGAGCTGAAGATTTAAAAGTATAACCCCCCTGCACATCCAAACCATGAGTCACCAAAAACTCCACCGCTTTGTCAGACTTTCATTCCTGTTTTCCATCTCCTGTGGAATAATTAAAAAGATTTTTAAAAAAAAGACAAATCTACAAAGCTAACTAAGAAAAAAAAAAATGTTATTATTTCTATGAATATCACTATATTACGCTAAAAGTCAGGTTAAGACTGTTTTCATATCCCATCATTTGTTGTTTTCTCTTGATTGCTGTTGGACATAATCCTGGGACATAATTAAGATGGACATTTTGCCATCACATAAGGAAAATGTACTGCTAATGCATGCAGCTTTTGGACACTGTATGGCACTTTTTTTTATATGTAACAATAGACAATAAGGATGTAAATAAGACTAATGGAAGTGGCGTGGCCTACATTTTTAAAGAATTTAATCAAAAGAATATTCCTAAATATCTGGTTTCTGACATAGACATGTGGACAAACTTCATGGTACCCTTCTGTTAAAGAAAGAATAACCCACAATGATCACTGAAATAACTGGAAACAAACAATTTACAGAAAATGAACGAATGAAAAGCAGCAATTGTGGTCCAAGAGAAGCATTTAAAAAAACAAACAAAAAAAAACTAATGAAACTGGCCTGGACAAAAGGGATGGCAGCCCTAGAAAAGATTTAAAATTATTTGACCATAGGCACAATGTTAAACAAAAGTGTGTCTTGTAATTTACCGGGACTTCTGGGAATTTCTGGTGAATGAAGGCGTAAACGCGATTGGCGTTTACAGAAGACTTTTGAATAGTGCAAACGTCTGAGAATGGCGATCCTGGCCGAGGCGGCTCTGACCCCACTGCAGACGTTCTTGGATAGTTCTGTTATAGGAACTCGGCTGGAAGTTATTGCCACATCCCCTGCGCAGTCCTGACCTCGCTCCAAGCCATTTCCACATGTTTGTTCCATTAAAGGAGTTCCTGGGAGGCCAGTGTTTCAGATGTGAAGCAGACAGTCTGATCAATAAAAAAGTTACGCCCACTTTTGCATTGCTTTCAGTACAGCCCTCGTAATTAACATGGTGGCAAATCTGATCGTATTGGTTAATGTTTTATAAATGTTATCAAATAAACATCCAGAGAGTAAGTTACCATACAAAATAAACTGATGTTCAAGACAATAAAACTTGCTCAGGGAATTGTTTTGCCTCCATCTATGCTCTCCATTAAAAGCGTCCGAATATTTACTAACTTATTAAGCTTATAGGAAAGGAGTCTATAAGCTTTCCTTATCTGTTAGCAACATTAGCGTGAAAACTAAAGCTCAGAATTAAGACATAAAGCATTTCTTAGCTCATAAACAGTTTTTTTTTTTAACAATATGGAAATTGTGTGCGTGTGTGTGTTTTGTCCAGGACTGCACGGTCTAAAATTTAAGGCAGGCGAAATGTGAAGTAAGTTGTGGGCGTGGACTACTTATCACTTGTGGAGAGAGTAGCTCAGGTACTAAGCCTCCTTTAGTGGTTTTAGCTCTCCCTAATCCTCCAGAAGAGCCCCGTGCATGTGGAGTTAGATGCCCCTTTAGGTCTTTGTGTTCCTCTTGGAGAACCTTTGCTAAGGCTGTTTTTTGAGAAGAAACACTGTTTTATGGAGGATGCGTGTATGTGTGTGTGTGTGTGCATACATGTGTGCGCTAAAGGCTAAAGGTTCTGAAGTGGGTTGTGGTTTTCAGCTCCCAAGTTCAAAGTGAGGAGGCCTGAAAAGCAGGAAAAGATGATGAGACCTCTCCAGAGCGCCTTATGAAAAAAATGTTAGGGCTAAAGAAATAAAAGCCGGCCTGAAACAATGGCAGGGCCCTCGGTGCGAGGCAGCCATGGAGGGGCTGAAGTGGGCTGAGATTGCAGAGAGCAGGGTGCAACAGAGGGGCATCTGGCCTCATAATGTCCCCTCATGCGATTAATAATACCCCCGAGTAATTTCGCCCTCCGCACTTCTTCGCTTTTTTCCCCCCCTCACTGAAAGGCTATGGAGAAAGTATTTCTGTGTGAATTTGTGTGTATGTGTGTGTGTGTGCGCGTGTTCGTGTGCACGCACCGCCGGCAGAGAAAGTGACGGAGATGAGGTTAAGTGGGGTTGTTTAGATGTAACAGACGCCAAGTGAGGGAGTGCGCGAGCGAGGGAGGAATGAAAGAGCGAATGCGGATGGCTGAGGTTCTAAAAGCAGCGAAGGAGCATGAATAACATAATTGCTTAGAAAGATCCTTTTTTTCTTCGCAGGATGTGATGCGGCTATACAATGAGAGATGAATACACATAAGAGCTTCTTCTTATCAATATTCTTTCAAACTCTCTTCCAAAGATCATATTTTCTCCCTGGCCACCTACATGCTCCTTCTCTCTCTCTCTCTCTCTCTCTCTCTCTCCTTTTTTTATTTTTTATTTTTTATGAGATCTCTAGTATGACTCTGTTGACAAGTTGCTTTGAGATTCTAGCTGCATCGCAAATGTAAAAATTGTCAGGGTTGAAAGGTAATGACATGGAAATGTGGATTTTGTCTCAACATTCACTTTACTGGGATATGATTATCGCTAGCAAATGTTTTAGCTAGCTAGCTATAATAACGCTAATTATATTTTCCATGGCTTCTAATCTAGCTTTGGTGAATTGCATCAACCAAAAAAAAAAAAAAAACTTTATTTTAGCTTATAAACAGAATATCTTTTCATTGATCAAGTTATGGAACTGTTTCACATCTGCTGGCTAAAAGCAAGACTTTTTATTAGCTGTTATGTGGAATGGATGTAGCTTTAATGGAATGTAGTGCAAGTTTAGTGGGGTCAGGGTTAACTCGGTGGTAAAGGGCTAAGTCCAAGTGGTTATTGGACTATGGTTTGGAAGGTCCCAGGTTCAAATCCCACGACCATCAAGTTGTCCCTGTTGGGCCCTTGAGCGAGGCCCATAACCCTCAACTGCTCAGATGTATAATGAGATAAAAATGTAAGTTGCTCTGGATAAGAGTGTCTGCCAAATTTAGTGTCAGAAACCACTAGATCTGTCTCCTATACTTGGACACACTTGGACATCACCTGTTGATTGGGGGACACGCTAATGATTAAGTACTGGAATGTTCTCTAATTTATTCAAAGATAAGGAGGTTCATGTAAAGTATAAACAAAGTACATACGTGTTACTTTCATCTGTTACTACATCAAAGAGCACGAGCTGTTAACATGTTATGTAGAAATCCCTTGGTGATGAACTATAGGAACTATTGCCATATAAGGAATGCAGAAGAGCTCAGGAATAAAGAGAGAGGGAAGCCTGGGAAAGTTAACACAGATAAAGGAAAAAATTTGAAAACACTAAGATTTAGTTTTTCTCCAACTGACTATTTGATCAAATCTGCCTCCACAGGATTTAATTTTCATTGCAAATGTAATATTAACAAATCAACTATTTTTGTTAACCTACTGAGATTTTCAGTAATAGCGCTGAAATTAGCTTTTTTTTGTTGTAAAAATCAGACTTAAAGTCTCTATTAGCAAAAAAAAAAATAATAAAATAAAAAAATAATAATAATAATAATAAATATATTAATATATATATATAGACATGGTTTACAAAAATATTTTTTACTTTGTTCTAAGTTTTAGAAAAACTTCTTATTAACGGCTGATTTTGTTTCTAACAAAGTTTTTGCAGCCTATCGATCATTTAAAAAGCACAAGTAAAAAAAATGCCATAGGATAGGGTGATGGTAAAAAAAAAAAAAAAAAGCCTCAGCCTGATACATGTTTGGGTTTTACACGAGCTGGATTTTGTATTGCACAGGCTGATTTCTGCATCATTAGTGAAATCACATTAAAATTTTGTTTGCCAAGTACACAACCATACATAGTATGATATGAAGTGAAATGCTTATACGACCGTCTGTGACCTAAAGAGGAAGATTTCTTGACGATGAATTGAAACTGCTCTAGAGAGTACAATTAATTGAAAAAGTAGAATTTTTCAATAAAAGTAATATTAAAAATAGGAATAAAAAAATAGAGTACAGTATTACAATATTTACAGTATTTACAAAAGTTAATATAGAACTAAAATAAAAGAATATACATTATATAGACTGTACAGAAAGAAATGATCAACTTTGAGGTATAAAAGTGTAAGAATACAGAGGTGTAAAAGTTATGTGGATATGACAGCAGCACTATGATTGAAATGCAGAGTAACAGGATAATTTTAATAAATCTCTGATGTAATTTTATAGTATCCTATAATTTGAAATGGAGAACCTTTTAAAGAATTCAGTCAAGATATATAATGCTCTTAATTGGGTCACTAGCTTGTGTGGATTAAATTATGTTAGCTAAATATAGTTAACGTTGCTAGCTTGCTATTTAAGATAACTCTAATGTATGTCCTCATTGGATTTACTTATGTTATAACTCAGTTAACATGCTTAAAATCTCCTTAACGTGGCATGTCGTATTTACAGTAAATTTTCCAGACAAGCAGAGAAAAACAAGCCATAAGACTGGGTGAGCAGTTGCGCGGTTGTGCCAGCCTATGAATATTTGATTTGCCCCTGTTTTCAGGTTTATGATTGTGTTTGTGTTTACTAACTTTCCCAGTTCCTTTGCCCTCTGCTTTTCCTCTGTTGCCAGGCCGTGTTTTGGTTTACGTGCACAGGAAATTTTAAGGAAGTGGCAGCAGGGTAGCCGAGGAGGCCCGAATCGGACCTCCCAACATGCCAGAGGAACAGGAAGTGAGCTGTGAACTGCATGTCCACCCCTGTTTGTGTTTCCCCGCTGGTTTGGGCCGCTTCTGTCGCAGCCCATTGTGGCCAGGACAGATTGATGAGGAGCAGTGGCAGGAAGCGGAGAGCGCGAGCGGATGGAAGAAAATATAAAAGCCACTGGATCAGCTCGAGTCGACTCGTTTCGTCTCCTTCTTCATCTCCTTCTACATGTTTTTATATATTTTTTCACTTCCACTTACATACTTGTTTGTCTTTTTAATTTGGAATAATGTGAGTAGTTTGTATTGTTTAGTGTCTGACTCACACTTCGTAAAACTTTTGTAGCTCAGTAACAAGAACCATATTCCACTAGATGAACTGAAAAAAAAAAAATCAGTGGATGCTATTGGTGTGTATTTTTTCCAAAATAATCTGATTTGTATCATCACATTTTATTTAGAGAAGAAACATTGCAGATTTTAATTCCTGAAGTTTCCTCACAATGCCACAGAAGACAAACTCTTTAGATTGTGTAAATCTTTATATTTGAAACATTATACAGCAAATTAATTAAAAGCAAACTTTGTCAAGATTTATGCAAGCTATACAATTAAAATCAGTGATAAAACAATAAAAATTTGCAGACCCCATGGATGCATGTTGCAGATACTGTTGCTAACTAACTTAAAGAATCGCAAAATCTTAAAGTTATTTAAATATACTTAACAATCTGAAGATACTTAAATTCTGGTTGTGTATGAACATTTTTATTGCATAAGAAACTCCAATATATATTTATTTGTTTGTTTGAAACCTTTTTAAAATTAATTTTAAAATAATAAAAAATGTTTTTGTGTGCGTATGGCTTGTATAAGATTTAAAGTTATAAATTTAAAGAAAAATGCTGGTTTAAACTTGAATTTTTCAGTATTTCTGTTTAAAAATTTGCTTTAACTTAACCTTTTAAATATATTTTCTTAAAAAATATCATTTGTTAAAATTTCTATTCAAAAATAAAATTAATAAGCATGCTTTTATGATTTTTGCTTTACTGTGTATACAAAGTTTAAAATTTGTCACTGCATGTGTTTTGGCACATAATTAAAAAACAATATTCATATCTATATTTAAATATTCTATACATCTTATATAAAATAAAAGTAATTTTTATGTACATAAGGACTTTTATTATTATTTTTAAATAAACGTTTGATTTAAAATTCAGAATACTTAATGCTGAATAGCTGATGTTTAAGGTGCCTGTTTAAAGCTTTGGACATGAAATTATTAACTTTTTAAAATTTTATTTATTAGCCTTATAGGTAAATAAGCAAACATCAGAAATCCAACACGTCATGGCTGGTTGAATATATAGCCATGTGCATTAAATTTTTTGCTCGATCTGTTCCTTTAAGAAGATGAAAACTGACCCGTCATGAGCCGGGATGCCGGTCTTATATACGACCTCAGGTGACATCCTCGAATTTATTAAGGCAACTTCTCAACTAGCACACCTCCCAGAAGGCCAGTTCAGCTCCACATGTTGTGCAAGGGCTCGGTTACATCTTTTAACCTTCATGCTCACTGCAGTGCAGATTGTTCTGGGGGCTGGTTTGTAAAAGCAACACCTCTTTTTCTTTGTCTCTTTCTTTCTCCTTCGACCATACAAGTTCTAGGACTGATTCCAGAACCTTGAGGGAGAGGGTCCAAGAACTATTTTATAAAGTTTCTCAACTCTTAGGACTAAACAACTGCATGGTTCCTGAAACCAGATCCAGCAAACTGCAGAAACTGTGACTGTAAGGTAAAATAACACCAACTCTGTGAGGGTTACATCATTTCAGTGGCTGACAAAAACAAAACGAAGCAAAACACACAACATGTGTGGTGGATGAGGGGGATCGCTGTAATTTCCTTCCAAAATACAAAACAGTACTTTCTTTAAGCTCTAGCTCCGTGTTCTAAATGTAAATCTAAGAGATATAAACAGCACTGGCACACATGTTTTTGGACGCAACAAGGCTTCCAAGTTAAACACCCTCTAACACACTAACACACACACACTGTGGTGGCCAGTTCATGTGCGAAAATGATTCCTCATGCTTCCAGAACCACACTTTCACAATCTGAGTGCTGGAATATTCTCTGTGCCATCAGAGAAGACTTCATTTTATTGCCACATAACGTTGCTGAGTCTCGACCTGAGCGACTGAAGCAACCCCAGATCATAACACTTCCTCCAGAGGCTTGTACAGTGGACACTATGCATGATGGGGGCATCGCTTCATGCGCTTCCCTTCTTACCCTGACACGTCCATCACTCTGGAATAGCGTCAGTCTGGACTCATCAGGTCACATGATCTTTCTCCATCACTCTAGAGCAGGGGGAGGCAATTATTTTTCCCCAGGGGCCAAATGAGAAGCAGAAAATATTGTAGAGGGCCGGGCGGCCAAAAGTTTGAAATCTACTCTGGTTATTAATTTTATTTCTACGTTGAAATAAGTAAATG
>JAQMYI010000040.1:2743417-2764020 GCA_030014275.1 Clariallabes melas
TTTCGTTCCACTTCTCACGTGTACACCACTTTGTATTGGTCTTTCACGTGGAATTCCAATAAAATTGATTCATGTTTCTGGCTGTAATGTGACAAAATGTGGAAAAGTTCAAGGGGGCCGAATACTTTTGCAAGCCACTGTATCTATTACTGTATATTATATTACATTCATTCACATTCATTTTCTATCATGCTCTCCTGCGTAGGGTTGCCTATCCACGGGGCACAAGGTGAGCGAGTCCACCCACTGGGGTGCCAATCTATTGCAGGGCACAATCACACACACACACACACACACACACACACGCACGCACGCACGCACGCACACAAGCAATCACACACTATAGGCAGTTTTGAAAATGGCAAACAACCTAGACTGTATGTCTTTGCACTGTGGGAGGAAACCGGAGTCCCCGGGGGAAACCCACCAAGCATGGAGAGAACACGTTAACTCCACACACACAGAGATGAGATGAGATACAAAACCACCAACCCTGGGGATGTGAGACAACATGGACCTGTATCATATTATACTGTATGATATCATATTGTGCGTTCAAGTCAAAACGGGATTTTTCGGTGCATGGCGGCGTAGAAGCAATTGCCTTGACAAAAGTCTTCAAGCACAGCATGGCGACGAGACTCTGAGCGACAGTAAATCATTTGAACGGTGCAAAGATTTTAAGGAAAGCTGTACGTCTGTGAACGATGATCCCAGCCTATCAATTTTTCCTGTCAACATTTGCTTGATGCTTGAAAATCGACAAATAACTTGTTAACTATCTGTGTGTACTATACACACACTCATTCAACAACACCACTTGCACATTACAGGAACATGTCAGGCCACATGTCCCCTGTACCGTTCTGACCTCCCTGCGGGACATTCCCACACATTTGAGTTCCTGGGGGACTCATCATGTCTCCGGCGTACTGCGTAAACTTTATAACTTGGTGTCCAAGCACTAGTGAAATCAGGGGATTACTGTATATAGAGAAATAAAGTGAGTTTTTACTCTTTGCATACTTATAAGTCCCAGTTTGATTTGAACACTCCTCATACTGTATATCCCGTATAATATCATATATTGTATTATGTCATATCAAATTGTATTATATCATTTATTTAACCATATCATAATAATACAATGAGCACGAAACAAGATAATTAAGTTAAGGTAATTAGTTGATAAGTTAAACGCCCACTGAGGTTTGTTGTAGGTTACAGTAGACTTAAGAGCTTCATAACAAATCAGTCCCTGTTTTCATTTTCTTGCCATAACTCATGTTGTGAGTCATTCCTAAAGTGGCTTTTCTACAAATCCTGGCCACAGGCTGCTGCTTGTGAAGTTCGTAATGCTGTAAAAACACATGAAGCAAACAGTCAGGTTGAGGTTCCAATAACATCTATAAGCTATTTGGGGGATTTTTCCTGCCTTGTGTGCGCTCTGAAACTCCAGCCTGCGTTTATCACTCGACATGCCCTTTACTCTCTCTCTCTCTCCCTCTCTCTCTCTCTCTCTCTCTCTCTCTCTCCCTCACTTTCCTCAAACTCTTGTTGGCTTTGGCGTCTCTTCTCAGATTGAGCTGAAAGTAATGGTTTGTTTAAGTGCGCTGGGAGCAGCCTGCGAAAACAACACCGCCACACAGCTACACAGAGAGAACTAAAGAAAATAAAGTGAAAAAAGGAGAGAGAGAGGGAGAGAAAAGACATGATTTGCATGTAGTTTTGTCCTCCTTCAGTCGTATTTATAGCCAAGCACAGAACAGTAAACATTGTTATGCCACGTTGTTCTATAACAGAGCTTTTATTACTCAGGAAGGATGTGAGTTAATAGTCAACTATTGTACACATCCTTCCTGAATAATAGGAAATCTGCAAAGTTTATTTACCCATGAGCATGAGTGTGTTCTGCTGCAGGGGCTTGGGAAGGATTTACGGTTCTCTGTTACGCATCCTATTCATTTCAGCAGCCAATGATGCCTGGTCCAGTTTTCCAAAAGTTAAGATCTTGGCTGAGATGGAGAGAGAGAGAGAGAGAGAGAGAGAGAGAGAGAGAGAGAGAGCGCTTTCAGTGTAATGCTTGTTGTTACCTTTGAGCCCTTACTTAAAGTGGAACCATATTGCAAAATAATAATAATAATAATAATAATAATAATAATAATAATAATAATATTTTTTCATGAAAATATCCTAATATGAGAAAATACATATATTATTATTATGTTTGTTCTTTTTCTTTTTTTAAGGTTTAAGCTTGGGATTTTATTGTAAGATGAAGATTGTAGCTTTCTTCCATAAATAAAAAAAAATGCTTGAAATTATTATATTATATTAAAATTATATCAATTTTCGAAGACTCCTTACAATTGAAACTTGTAAGGAAATGGGTTTATTAATCATGAATTTGTATTACTGTAATCTTATAACTGGCAATAACTTCTTTTTTTTTTCAAGAATGAAAAAAATATCACATCACTACTGTATACACTACCTGTATTAAGTTTGTCTGTTTTATTTGATAATTCCGGGTTGGACTAGCATCCTTTGAAATAGCTAGTATAAATAGTAAGTAGCACGTTTAATTCATGCTAATTATGGATAATTATGGTCTATTGAGGATGATGCAAGAGGTTGCAGCTTTAGATGAAACCATACCTTTAATATTTTGTCTTTTAAAACTTGGTGATTTGTTTTTTCACATAGGGACATTTTTGGCTAAATATTTCTATTTTAAGAAAGACATAGATAGAATGTATAAAAGGTCACCTATTATGCAAAAGTTACATTTTAGTCATGTTTAGACATTCAGATGGATCCCCAATGTGTGTGTACAAACAAACAATGTGAACAAAACATTCCCCTTTTTTTATTCTTTTTTCCGTGTTCGTATTGGCCTGGGTTTTTAAACAAGTCAATTAGATTTTCCCTCTAATGTGACCTCATATAAGAAGAAGACACCCTTCCCTCTGCTTGTTGCTTTTCTTTGCTGTTTTCTTTTGGGCGTGGCTCAGCAGTAGCTCATTAACATGTTAAAGAAATAGTAAGAAATGGGACCTTTGATTTAAACACAATACATCAGTACATTGTTTACCGGTGTATATTACTCTAAAGGTGAATTTAAATAAATCTGTGACTTCACTCCATGCTACATTACTGTATGCATAATAAACCAAATATTATTATCTGGCTCAGCTCTGCAGTTCAGTTCAGTTGTGAAGTAATGGACACGAGGAACGCGAGGGTTAAAGAGTTTCTTTGCTTTATCGTCATGTAACTGAAGGTATTCTGGAGAAGATCCCAGAATGCTCTGCATGATCTTACAGTTCCTTCACACGTCTGGGATTTAAAGACAAACCGGTAAAATTATGATGATTAAAAAAAAGTTATGAATTATAGATATACGTAAATCAAAATATGATTTGAGGTGCAAAGGTTTTAAATCTGTCATTTTCAGATATTTTCTTATTCCATGCACTGACCTGGACTCGCTAACGCAAATCATGTTCCATGTTGTTCCTTTTTATATCATCATGTTTTTCTAAATATAATTTAGAAACGTGGACATGAAATATGGCGTGTTTTTAGGAGGACAATGAACCTGATAATACATTAGAATCTAAATGATGCAGACTTTTTATACCACAAAAGAAACAGAGAGCGTGACAAGAACGTTAAATTCTAACAGTCGTAAATGACGTATTTCATGTAACAAAGTAGAAAAAAAATACAGGCACCTCTGTTTTCATATATATTTTAACTTCAACTCAAATTCAAATTCAAATTTTATTTGTCGCAACATAGTACAGTACATGTGTCTATCCAGTGATGAGTGTTTCCCCTCTTTAAAACCACACACTGTTTAAAATCAGTGTTATACAGTAGATTTAACTGTGGATGTCTGTATTTTGGTTAATTTCATGTAATTTTGTTACATTTACAAATAAAATTTATTTTCTTTAATGTTAAGCTTTAAGTAAACATTTTTATTTGATGTCAGTTGCTAAAAAATTTTTTTTTTTTTGCTTATCTTTTTCATGTAAAAACAGGATACCGTACATTTTATCCATTTATAGTTACATGTATTGTTGCGGAACATCCATTGAACATGTTTTCCTGTTCTCACTTGTGCTAGAGCAGCTATAAAGGGTTGTTCCTTCCAACTCATCAGCCCGTCTTGAGTCGTAACACTCTGTATCCTTCACTCGTCCCCTTGTCCCCTTGACCTTTTGTCTTAAGGTTCAAAATAAAAAACTTTCACAAAACCCGTAAAATAAAGCACTTCATTACATTACAACTCTATTTTGCATAAAGAGGCATCCTGTCATTCATCTTAAACTTTGTGACTGTTTGGGAAAAAAATGATCAGTTGTGTCCTGTTATATCATTCGCACATTCAAACAAAATTTGGTAAATTAATAAATGTTCCTGGTCTTTCAATAGAATTGAGAAAGTTTTAATTCTAAGCCATGGTGTAAAGCACTTTATTGAACACTACAGTATGTACACTGGTTTCTTCAGTTGTCATAGAAAAACATGCATTTTTTCTACAAAACTGCATCGCTTATGAAGGTATTTTTAGGAATAGGAGGGAAATCCTGGTGTCAAAATCAGTCTAAGCGGTCCCTCTTTCTTACTACGTCACCGAATCCTCATTTAACTATTCTAAAAACAGGATTTAGAATAACAGGATTTAAACAAACTCGCACTGGCCATATCTCAGGGACCGGACATGATACAAGAATAAAACGATTCGGTATCAAGATAAAGTCAGGAATCTAAAGCCAGGAATCTGAAAATATGCCAAACTCAAATCACCCAAAAAAATGTGATTTAGTAATACCTGATTTAATTTGAAGACATCTTTTAAGGGTTTTTCTTTGCTGTTAAACATAATGAAAAGTTTAACTGGAAAACGATGTGAAGGATTCGCACACAATTTCCATACAATCTGGATTTCTAGTGTAGGGTTTGGGGTCGATGTGCAGATGTTTCAGTGCTGTTGGAGCTCTTGGAGACACCTTGCAAGGCACCCAGATGTGTTTACATGAAGAAAATGATTCACAGTGTTTTGGTTCCAATTATTTAACAAAAAAGAAAAGAACAAAACTATGCAATAGACTTTGTCTTTCAGCTTTCATCCATTCAGAGTCTCTCTCTCTCTCTCTCTCACACACACACACACATACCAGCTGAAGTGTTATCCACTGTAAGTGTTTGATTGAACGTATCTGTCAAACTGAAATCCTTTCAGTGTCAGTTCAGCTTAAGTGAAGGATTTCAGTGCGGCTGCAGCTCCGAGCTCATGAAAGCTTGCAGGTGTTTCTGCATGCCTGTGCATTTTCCATATGTTAATGTGTTTGTGTGTGCGTGTGCATGTGTGTGTGTGTGAAAGCTGTCATTTGTGGTCATGTCTGTTTGTGTGTGATGATAGCTTCCAGGATGTGAGATCATGCACGCTTAATCAGGAAAACAAAACAACAGTAAACACTTGACAGATTCCCGCTTCTCTCTCTCACACACACACACACACAAACACACACACTCTCTCACGCTCACTATCTTATGCACTCACACTACTCTTCTCTGCTTTCACTGACTAGTTACCACCCATACACACACACACACACACACATCCTTTGATCGTTTGATGAAGTCTGTCTCTCTTTCTCTGTCTCACCCTCCTGCACGTCTTGCTGGGATGGTTTGTGTACGCAGGCGTAGGGTGAGACAGAAGCTCACACATAGGCAGCTGGTGTGTGTGTGTGTGTGTGAAAGAAGGGCACTGATCAAAGCCAAAGGGGAACAGCCAAGTGGAGGAGCCTCCAGAATGCAGGCAGGCTGTGATCATTGAGGAAGAGGAGGGTCATTGAGGAAACAGTGTGGGGGGGATTCGTGCAGAGACACACACTAACATGCACACACACTGCTAAGAACATACACCTGCTTACCACATACACCACCCCTTCACCCCGTCTCACACAAACCATTTTTAGCCAACTTCGTACGGAGGGGTCCAGCAACACAAAAAGACGAGACGATGGTTCTGTAGTGCAAAGCAAAATTGTGTGTGTGTGTGTGTGTGTGTGTGTGTGGTGATGATGAAGAACTCCTCTCTGATTCTGATTACATGGATTAGTATTTGGTGTCAAACCTATTAACACAACACATAACTGGCCTTCAAGTTTAGCTTCATTTAAAATGTAAGTGTTTTTGTTTTATTTTTCCTTTTTAGAGTATTTGTATGCCATCAAACCAAACACTAATCATTTGAGGATGACTTTTGTGTCATTAAAACATTAAACCATTCTAACTTGCTATCTAGTAGCCAAATAATATTAAATATATTTTAATAAATAAATAAACAAAAAAAATCTAAATCATGTTTACTCTGCACCTGCAATAAGCGTATACAATATAAAACTATGTTCACAAGTTCAATATGGTCACATGACTTTATGTCCTCGACATGTCACAGCCCTTGGCTTGCTTGTCTACTCCATGCATTTTATTTTCATGTTTTTCCCTCCACATGATTAAGTGTTTTTTACTTGTGATCACAAGATTCTCATGATGTCACATGTCTTCGCTTAAGTTCTCCTGCAGGTTTTGAACATAACCTTCACATCTTTACAACATGGTCATGTAACTGTCACATACGAATCGCTTGTTTTTGTCCTCAAGGGTAAAATTACACTCTCAGTGTTTTAAACATATTTTTTGCTCGTGCGATGCTGAACTGAAGAATTATTTCCACCGTAAAGACCTTTCCACATTATAGAAACATCCAAACATGGTGCGAAGCCATAGATCAGTACTTTATGGGACCAAGAACCATCAATCAAAATGGTCTGAAGGGAAACAAAGCTGTTCTGTAGCCAGCAGTTCTCAGAAAATACTGGACATCACTCAAAAAATAATATCTCTAAAAAATTTTATCTGTATGCATTATTCATAATTTTGTAAAGTTAAATGTTTTGTGACACAATTTAGTATTTACATTTGGTTTTATGTGAATTATTTCTTAGCCTGTTTGTTATCCAGATTTATTTAATTAATTTGTTTGTTTGGATGTTGTGTGTGTGATTTTTATAGCAAGGAAATGCAAATCAAAACTCTCTTAAAACAGAGCCCTGCGATGTTTTGTGCATTTTTTATATAATAATAATAATAATAATAATAATAATAATAATATACAATTACTAATTAATTTAATTTACATTCATAATTATTAAAAGTAGTTATTTAATGTTAATCAATCGTATACAATTAAAATATTAATTTTGCTATATCATTATTTTATGTTTATACATATCTATATTATTATGACAACCACGTGGTTATTAGTCTGACTTGCTGAATGAACAAACATAGACTACAAGTAAATAAATAATTAACAGGAAAAAAATCTATAATATAGAGAAATAAACATAATGAATAATATAATGGTGTTTGTCAGTTAGACGCATTTAAACAACATGAACTGTTTTTCTTTTTTAACAGCTTAATTCGGAACATTGGGGCGAGCAGGTTTTTCTGTGTGTGTGTGTGTGTGTGTGTGAACTTGATTTATTTTTAATATGGTCGCTGTGCATGACCCGGGTTTGTGATTTCACAGTCGGTGTGAAAAACGAAATGTGATTAGAGCCGCTAAAATAAATGAATAAATGAAGACTTTGAAATACGAGAAAAGAAAATCTTCAAAAGACCCTTTACTGAGGACTGCCAACACACACACACACACACGCACACACCGGAATAAAAGCCACACGCGTCGGAAAATTAAATTTGACTAAAAGTAAATGAGGAACAGAGAGGAGCGGCGGCGGTGCGGCGGCGGTGCGGCGGCGGCGGGGATCCGCGGGGATTTATTTCACTTCCACACACTTCTGGAGAGAAAAGCCTCCAGTTACACCAGCGCCACGTCATTAGCTTTATTTTTACTGTTATTACCACCATCACTAAGAATAATCATATTTGTCATTTTAATCATCATAGGTTGAATCTTTTTTATATATACAGTTTTACAGTTAAAAATTTTTTTTACAGCTTAACAAATGTTTTAGTAATTTATTATTATTATTTTATTGATTGATTATCATTATTATTATTATTATTATTATTATTATTATTTACAGGATACAATAGCTTAGTGGTTAGCCCTGTTGCTTTGCACCTCCAGGGTTGAAGGTTTAGGTTTAGGTTTAGGTTTAGTTTATTTATATAGCACATTTATAACAGCCGCGAGACTGACCAAAGTGCTGTACATCCACATCATAACATCATAAAAAGGCTAAAAGTACACGATACACACAAAACTAATAAAAACTAATAGGCACAGTAGCGCCTAGTAGGCCAGGGAAAACAAATGGGTTTTTAAAAGGGATTTAAAAATAGTCAAACTAGGAGCCATTCGGATATCAATTGGCAAGTCATTCCAAAGACGAGGCCCAATAACCGAAAAAGCAGGTTTTTGGTTGAAGGTTCGATTCCCACCTCAGGTCTGTGTGCATTCTCCCTGGGTTTGGTGGGTTTCCTTAGAGTACTCCAGTTTCCTCCCACAGTCGAAAGACATGCAGATTAAGTTAATAGGAGTTCCTGAAATTCCCTGTAGTGTGTGAATGGTGCCATCACGGTTGTAAAATTGGAATAAATACAATAGTCGCCATTGGCCTTCATGGTTGGACTACAGAAGTTCCTAGATGAATGAATTATTATTATTATTATTATTATTATTATTATAACTGTTTTGTGTGTGTGTCATCCTAATGGCAGCAGATTCCAACCTGTGTGCTTATTTTCATGATTTTTTTCCCTACTCAACAGGAAGTCAATTATTTTGGTCTGTTTGCAAAACGCCCACTTTGTCAACGGCGATGTAGACGCAAGTGCTTGGGCCCAAACATCCTTGATTGCAAACACATTAATATTTGTAATTATCGCCATCATAGTTTTACTCAAATGTCAATTTTTACAGTTTTATTAAAGTTTAATTATTATCATTATTGTTGACTGTTTTTGTGTGTGCATGGCCTGTCCTTATACATTAAAAAAAAAAAATTAAATCTTTCTGGTTGACTCCTCCTTAATCTATCATAACTCCTGTTGTGTCACAAAACACAACTCACTACTCCTTTATCCAGAAGAGGCTGCTGAAGAGGTGTGGTCAGGTAGGTGGCCCAGGGTGGCAGTTGCCACCCCTGAACTACCACTTACCACTACCACTCTTTATTATCTTAATGATGATAACAGCTCGACTTAATGATAATCAAGACAGCTCACAGGTCATGAGGTCATTTAGAGGAGAGAGACAGACAGACAGACAGACAGACTGACAGACAGAGTAGATAATGACAACGCTTAACTTGTACAATTTTGCATTATTGATCTTTGCACAAGCAAACAATTCTGACGTCATAAGTCTGTAAGATTTCTTAGACTTATGACGAACACCTGAAATAAACAGTTCTCTCTGGCAAAAGCACTCATCTAGTGATCTATCTTGTTCACTCTCAGGGTGACGGTCTCACTCACCCACTCATCATCTATAACACTCAATCCTGTGTACAGGCCGTGGAGGCCTAGAGTTTATGGAGACTTAGGGCACGAGGCGTGGTACACCCTGGATGGGGTGCCAATCCATCGCAGGGCACACGCACTCACAAGCCCATTAACACACTACCAAATTAAAAGTTTGGTGGGAATGGCATCTAGAAATGAAGTGTGTTGAGACAAAAAAAAAACTGAACTGGGAACAAACAGTGTAGTAAACAAATCAAAAGTGGGAATACATTATGTGTGAGGGTCACATGTGGGAATAAATGAATTGTTTGGGGGGAAACAATGAAACTTGTGTACAGAAAATTACATGAAAATAAATAGATTGCATACGATCACTTAAATCCTGTCTAAATAATTGAATCATGGAAGAAAATCACAACTGGAAATAAGTTCATTGTGTGTGTGTGTGTTTGGGGGGGAGTTCACGTAAAAAATAATTTACCAGGTGTGAATAAACAATCCCATATGAAAATACAAAGACTCACTATATTAAGTGCACAAATTGTTAAAAGCAAACATGCACAAGATGAAGCATTGACCTATTTTTAAAAAAATCATCTTTTTATGTCCATGTGTTTTAGTTTTGTACATTTTCATTCTATATGTACTTGGATGTGGATTATTTAGTGGAGGAGCTGAACAGTCACAGATCAAGGAGAAGAAGAAGAGGAAGAGTGAATGAAATAAATAGGGCTTCGTGTGTGCAAACAAAACGATCCGAATCAAAGGCGGTGTTTGGGTTTTGTTGTGGCTCTCTCTCTCTCTTTCTCCTTCTCTGTGGGTGATCTCTCTCTCTCTCTCTCTGTCTCTCGCTGTCTCTTTCTCTCTCCTAGGCCTCTCCTCTGGGTCTGAGTTGATTGTGGAAACACAAAAAGCGAGCAGATGGGTTTTTTGGAGACTCACAGAGCCACTGAGGCGGTGTCCTGAGGACGATTAGCGTCTCAAACAGACAAGGGGTCAATTAGACATTTCTGTTCTTAACAATATGAGCTCTTCCCACACACACACACACACACACACACACACACACAGCTGAACTCACAGATTTCACATCTCAGGGAGCTGTAAAAATATTATTGCGTCTTCACTGCAAAATGTGAAAGAGGGAGTGTGGCGTTCCGTTACGCCGCATTGCATTCTGGGGGCGGGAAGCCGCCATTTTGTAATGATCGCCTCATTTGTTTGCTTAGCAACTGGGTAATGAGGATTGGGGGGAAATTATTTGATGGGTAAGAGAAGAGGAAGGAGACAAGACGAGGTTATACAGGGACAAAGAACAGTAATGACACAGTTTAAACTAGTCACAGAGTAAAAGAAAGATGATTTCTCTACCTTTTCTTGTCTACATTTTTTTTTCTTCTTCTTTTTCTTCTTTGTTTTTACCATAGTCTGTGTAACACACTTTTGGGGTGAGAAATCATTAATAAAACAATGCATCCATAGCTTCTTTAAAAAAAAAAAAAAAAAAAACATTAATAATCTTAGATTAAAAATAAAAACCTACAAGTTCACGGTCAGGTGGCGTCCTTTCATCTATTACATCAAAAACCAAATATGACTACAAGAGGACAAAACTATGTGGCTGTTACCAGGTTTTGCTTATGATGTTCTGATGCTATTTCCTGTACACAATAGAAAAGCACTTTGTATATATGTTATGGTGTTGGTTATGTTATATAAGGTATGCATATGCTTTTCTTTTTTTTCTTTTTCTTTTTTTTTCTTTTCTTTTCTTTTATTTGTTGTAAAAAAAATGAGAAAACAATAAAAAAAATTATTTAAAAAATAAAAAAAATAAAAACCTACATGCAGTAAGACAACCTTGGACCTTCAAAGATACACATTGTGTACCTTTAGCATATCTTTCATGTTGAAATTTACCAATTAATTAACTTTAATTTAAAGCTGACCACATTTGCAAGTGAAGGGTATATATTAAAGGTACAACATGTCTACTCCAGCTTGAGAAAAGGGGATATTGTACTTGGAATATCAAGCATTTATTTATTAATTTGTTTATTTATCTGAGAGTATGCAATACATGTATACAAAATGGCAAAAATGTCCAGTGTAGGACAAAACACAGCATAGCTTTTCATATAGAGCATGCATGGTGTGTTTTTAATGTTTACATCTACTTTTAGGCATTTGGCAGACGCCCTTATCCAGTGATTTTTTTTTATATAATTCAGTTATCGTTACATCTAATAAGTAAGTTCAGCCTTTATTTGTCAGATGTACATTACTGCACAGTGATAATTCTTTATTCTTTGTATTTCCCAGCTTTTTGTTAGTGGTCGGGGATCAGAGAACAGGAGTAGCCATTATACTGTGCCCCTGGAGCAGTCAGGGTTAAGGGCCTTGCTTAGGGGCCCAACAGCGACAAGGAGCTCGAACCGTTGACCTTCTAATCAGTAACTCAGAGCTTTAACACACTGAGCCACCACTGCCCTATTAATACTGTTACATCTTACACTTACAATACTTACAACAAATACTGGTACACTCTATAAACTCAACCTTATTTCAGTGTTTTCTCTGCTCTACCACAGACACTTCAATTAAGAAAAGGCTGTTAATTCATTCATTCATTCTTTCATTCATTCATTCGTTGATCAGTTAAATCTTGAGTGCTGGGAGCTGAGAAAGCAGTAAACTGTGTCCTCCAGGACCAGTGCTGAGAAGCACTGATTTAATGGAAACTTTAGGCTATTTAATGCTAATAAAGGTATAAGAAGTAATAAGTATAAATTGAAAAAAAAAATGAAAAGCAGAAATCATTTTAATGTCATGGACATCTGAAAAAAAAAACTGTCACTTAATTTATTTGAGACGCACTGTTTTAATGATCTCCTTAGGCTATTTAATACTAACAAATGTTATAAAAGTATAAAATAAATATGATGAAGAAAAAAATAAATGGACATCAAAAGAAAAATCTGTTATATTATCATTTCATTATATGTGTTTGTTTGTTTGTTTGCTAATTCTGCCCATTATCTCTTCTCCTTGACCAAGCCGTGACATGTCACAAAAACAGAACCAGCGGAATGAAAATACATTTTGTGACACTGATTATGTCGCTAATGTGAATTGAGATGGTTGAGAGGGGGTTAGGGATCTAGGCATCTAGGGAACGAGGGGAGAAGGGTGTGGGTCAAGTGATGCAGGACTTTCCTTTTGCTCCCTATAGAGCAGCTTTAAGGCTGGTGAAGGACATTGCCCTTGCGGTCACCTCAGCGCCGATAGGATTTCAATAAAATGCAAATGCACACGGCTTGCTGCTGCTAATCCATTGATTTCACAATGAATATAGTGAGCACTCTGAGACCCTCCACGGTTATTAGGATTAATGGAAATTTAAAGCAAAAGCAAGGAGCAGGGATGTGAAGAAATGCTGCGCAACCCTTCCACAGCTTTGGCTAGAGATTTGCATTCCTTTTGTAGGACAACTTGTAATCCCCTTCTCCCTCCCAGCATGCCAAGATACACACAACACTTTTATTATCCCAGTCAACAAATCGTTCAGCTCATTCCAGACCTATTAAAGCCTTATGCATGCTTCCCAATCCTGCTGCTTTAGTTTGGGAGGTTTTCAGCTCCACACACACACACACACACATACATCTCAAGTAAAGTCATCAGCCAACACCCTTTACACAAAAAAATGATATGAATTTCACATACAGTATGGTCCACACATTTTCTCCATAAATTTCCGCCTCCAAGGTAAACACGATAAGTTTATTTTCACATTGTTTACTGCCATGATTTGTTCGGTTGCGTGATTTCATGTTGACACGCACCTTCTCTTCCTAAGTCTCTGAGACACCATGGAAAGCCTCTAAAACAGGTTCCAGGAAGCATTTTATTTTAGAATGTAATTGTACACGCAATTTGGTGTATTGCTTTATTATTATTATTATTATTATTATTATTACGCAAAATTGACCAACCGTAGCCTTAGCCCAATTCCTCACACTGGCTGATTTAAAATTGTTCAACAACTAAACATAAGTATAAGGTCACAATAATAAAACAAATTGAAAAATAAAGTTAACTTTGCATCCAGTTAAAAGTGTATTTTTAATTGCGTTTAACACGCTACTAAATACTGTTTTCAAAGAGACATAAACGCGACAAACCAATCACGGCACTTACTTATCCACTCATTTATTTGTTTGTTTAATCGTTTGTTTGATTGATTTGATTAATCGTTTATTTGTTTGTTTATAAATTAGATACCTTAGAAATAATGCGATTCCGACGTGAATTTTACAAACGCGAATTTGACTTTATTAGTAACACAAGTAACTAATTACTCTAGACTGACAAAAATCTTATGTATCAAGTAGAATTTAATAATTAAAAAATACAATTACCATGCACAAATAACGTACAACCAAAACTGTTTATAGTTGCACCAAAGTGTATGGAAAAAAATAACTGCAAACAATTTGTTTAAAAATAACTCAGTTTCTGCTTTAGTTTAGTTTCAGTTTTATTACTGGAAAGTGTAAAGGGTTTCACGGTGACTGTCTGATGTGTGCAGGTGTTTGTTTTTTTTAACCAGGTTATGAAATGGTATATACTTTTTTTTTGTCACGAAAACAGTGCATAGGCCGACTGTAAGCGTGTCTGTTCGACATAAAGAGAGAGGGAGCGAGAGAGAGAGAGAGAGAACATACTCAATATTCAATACTCCCTCCTAGCGACTCAATAACATAGTGCAACTAACAGCCGGTTAACCGAGTCAAATAATAATAATAATAATAATAATAATAATAATAGTAATAATAATAGTAATAATAATAATAATAATGTTTTTATACTGCACTTCATTCTTTTTTTATAGAGTTATTTTCCATCCATTAGTCTATTTTCATTCCCTTCCACGTTAATATCCGTAAAACCAAACAAAAGCAAACAAACAAACAAACAAACAAATAAATAAATAAATAAATAAATAGCAAACAAAATTATAGATAACGAGTACACTTTATGTTTAGGTCCATGTTTATGCGCTAATAATAATCACTTGCTTGAAAACGTTCTTTAAATTGCATTTCAAATGTAAACAGTGAAATTTCACCCATTTTTCCTGGTTTATTTGTTTGGGTTTTTTTGCTCCAAAATTTGAAGCTAAAAAAAAGAAGCAAACAAAAAAAACATTCAATTTGAAATGAAAAAAGAAGCACCTGACTTTGTTTAGCTTTTCTGTAATTTATTAATAACTTGTGAAGATTTTTAACTCGGATGTAAAACAAAACAAGACACTAGTTCTAAAAACAAAGAGACAAAACCGATTCTCCGATTAAAACAAATCGGAGAATCGCAGATTTTCGATAAGCGGTGTGTGTGTGTGTGTGTGTGTGTGTGTTTGTGTGTTTCAGCTGACTTCAGCACGTCGTTAACCCCGGTGTGTGTGTGTGTGTGTGTTCATGCCTCTCCCTCTCCACTGTGTTAATTAAAAAACAACACCATCAGGAGGAGGAGAGCTACAACCAGCTCTTTTCTGGTACCTCCCTCCTTCCCCTTTTTTCTCAGTAAGTACATTTTTTAATCACGTCACATGATGGAGGGATGTTTTACAGCTTCTAGGTATCATTGCGCTGCTCATAACTTTTTAACAACCTCAAACAATGTTCCACAGAAACAGAGCTTCAGAGACAAACACACCAAAACACTAAGATTATAAACTTCACACATCTATCTATCTATCTATCTATCTATCTATCTATCTATCTATCGGAACTGATACAACAACCAGGACAAACCACTATCATTTATAGTGGTTACTTTTAAATTGTAGTGGTTTGTAATGGTAGTTTAATGGAACGTGAGGTTTCTAATGGTTCCTGATGGTGTAGCTAATTTTATTTTGCTGCTAATCATACCTTCTTAAAGAACTGGGTTCTGGTGATGGTAGTCATAAAATCCCTAATGGAAACCTACCACATGAATCTGATGGAAATTTTTTAGAAATGTACCTCACATGTTGCATATTTCTTTTTATTTCCTAACCTAAAACAGATCATTAACACAATCATTTTATAGATCGATTTAGTCCAGCTTTCACATGTGAGACCAATTTCCGGATTGTAAAACTGATTATAAAAATGATTGCAATCTGTCCATAAATAGGCATGAGGTGGAAAAAGTTAGTCTTCAGTAGCATACCTTTTTAAAGCAGATTAAAGAGATTTATTTTTGGTCAGTCTAGCCAAATACAAGAAAACAGTACAAGGTGTTCCAAAAGTCTAAATTATGCTGGGGAAATAACACAATATGTGCAAATCTGATGATGATAATAATAATAATAATAATTTGTAAACTTTTTAGAGTACCATAAACCCAGAATAGCTGCTTTCATCCCAAACGTTTATCCACAAAATGCTGGATAGCTGGGTAATGTTGTAGAAAGTCATTATGCTTTGATTTGTTTTGTATAGTCCTTGTTAGGTGATGATCAGTTTGGGTCAAAAATGGTTAAATTTGGAAAAGAAAGCAGACACAAGGCACTATTCCAAGATTGTGAAAAATGTCTTAGATTTTGGCCATAAAATGGCCTACACTGCAAGAAATGGACTTGTTGCTTATAAGAACCATGGGTATTCTTGATATAATGATCCGTAGCTATGAAACATCTCAATCATCTCTTCACTGTCTTATCCTCTACTGTAAACCCATACGCACACACTTGGCTTTGACAGACAGATGCTTTAAAAAAAAAAAAAAATTATTGTAATTATAAATCAGGGTTAGTTAGAGCAATCTGCATTTCTGCAAAGGTGCACAGAAAGTATTTCCTGCTCCTCGTGCTCACGGTCGCCCGGGTAACCGATGGGCATTCTGCCATGCAAATGGCTCTCCGTTTGCGTGCATGCAATTCGTCATGCGTTCTCCTGCAATTCAATCTGATGGCTGTCACATTTGGTCCACAGAATGAGAGAGAGAAAGAGAGAACAAGAGAGAGTAGTGGAAATTACAATTCCATCGCCATCTGTCTTCTTTTCTCTCTCTGACACAGCTTCTGAATTGATCAATTTGCTTTTTTTTTTTTTTTTTTTTGCCCTTCCACTTAGGAGAGCCATAAAGCCGTGCTCACTTAGGGCCGAGCTGCGGCGGGAGAAGGTCAGTGTTATCCAAACACAGCCATTGGGCCATTTGCTATAGCACCCTCCATGTGGAAAGGCAGCGGAATCAGGGTCGTCACTTCAATCAGGCTTGCACGAGCAAGAGCTGAATTTATAACACCGCGTGCGGAGGAGTGAAATCACCCCAAGAGTGCGAGACCGGCGGGGTTTAGAGCTATAAGCAGGGCATAGAGATGAAGAGAGAGAGAGAGAGAGAGAGAGAGAGAGAGAGAGAAGTTATTGGTGTCAATGGGCACTATTTTGCTCGCATGCTTGTTTGTTTGCAAATGGAAACAAACAAGTGATTGTCGAATTGTCGAAGGTGAGGAAATGAAGTGCACGAAAAGACGGACCTGTGTCTATGTGTGTGTGTGTGTGTGTGTGCCAGCAGTGCATGATTAAGCTGTTTTGCTGTTTATTTTCAAGAACTCACAGGAGGGTCTAAGGTGGATCCAGTGCCCTGGTAAAATCAAGGGGTAGTTAAAAATGATCCACACTGAATGAAAAAAAAAAAATCTGACATAGTCCAGGCAGTCAGATGATTTGAGGAAAGGGGGAAAAAATGAAGAAAAAAAAAATTATAACATGAAGTACAACAGTGTTTTTGTGCAAGATGTTTAATTTGGGCAAAATCTGAAAAAATAGTGAGCTTGTACATAAAACATTCAATCTTGGATCTTGGGAGCATTTTGGAAATGTCTGGAATTGTAAAACTAACAGAACAGTTTACAAGACTTAGACGACGTTCACAAATTTAACTGATAATATTACTTTTAATAATAACATTAATGAAAATTAAGATAAAATGGTTATTATTGTTATAATGAGATGATGCACAATTCTGTAGACAGACAGACAGACAGATAGATAGACAGACAGACAGACAGACAGACAGACAGATAGATAGATAGATAGATAGATAGATAGATAGATAGATAGATAGATAGATAGATAGATAGATAGATAGATAGATACTTTATTCATGCTAAGAACAAAAAACTACAAGATATATGAAGTATGTACATAAATAAAGCATATAAATCACAAGTTCACAAAAAATAAAAGGGAACTAATAAGTGAAATGAAGTTAATTGCAGTGCAACCTTGATGTGCAAATTTATGTGTGACAAAGTGACAACAGTGCAAATAGTATTAATTGTGCAGGTTAAAAATGTCAGGTTAACTTCAAATGTCATGTATTCCTACAACACTACTGTTGTTGTTGTTGTTGTTGTTGTTGTTGTTGTTGTTTTTTAAATAAATAATTCATACTTAAATATAATGTGGCTCTAATATAGTTTTGCTATACGTGCATCATAACAACTTTTTTGTAAAACTTTTTGTCATGCTGCTCACTATCACACATTACAAAGCACTTCATGAAACTGTTTATAACAAATAACCTGCAATTAAAATGAAACAAAAGGGAATACAGTACATTAAAAGATTAGAAGTATGATCATGTAAACACTTAAGAAATTTAATAGAGCATGCACTGTAAATATATATACAATGTATAAGTGAATAATATTTTAAAAATGAACCATTACACATAATAAAAATCAATAGGAGTTTGTTCTTATAAACTTATAAGAATATAAACCAAAATGATCACACATACAAAACTGACTTACATGTGAAAAGTAAACTTAAAAATAAATAAATAAATAAATAAATAAATACATTAACAACACTAGTGCAAAATCCAGGTTTACTGTGTACAGTAAAGAATGTATAAGTTTTTTTTTTAATGATTTTTTAAGAATATATACAGTTATGTGACATTTAAAGATGACAAAATTTGGGCAGTCTAACAAACTGTGAGCATTGCTATGACTCTTCTAAACTTCACCACTAGGAGGGAGGCGAACCCGGGATACAGGACAGCAGTAGCTATTGGCCGTGGTGATAAAAATAAAACCTGCTAATACACAGAGAATTCAAGCTCACTTGAAAGAACGATTGTATTTCAAGAGGATCCAGATTATGGTCTGGATCGCACTAATCAATAATGTAAGCTGAGTCTTTTTCTCTAATCACAGATCCATAGTCAGAGGATCTTCATTGTGTGATTGTGATCTGTACACTGGCGTACAGTCCATTGTAGAATTCGGCCAAGATTTTATTTATCGATGTTTTACAGTATGGCACTAAAATGAGGCAGTGTCTAAAAGTGGGATGGAGGCATCATGTGGTCCGACTTCACTCATGTGAAATCACTCTTGCTGGTCCAGGTCAGTGTTGCTTCACCCTTTGCTTGCAAAACAGTTTTGAAGGGTTTAAGATTTAAATAGATTGCATGTGACTTACCTTTGGTATATGAATGACCCTAATGCTCGCTCTTTTCTTTGTTTTGTGTGTGTGTGTGTGTGTGTGTGTGTGTGTGTGTGTGTGTGTGTGTGTGTGTGTGTGTGTGTGTGTGTGTGTGTCAGGGGGAACTGTTTGCTCATTCAGCTGTCTCTGCCCTTTGGCCACATTAACTTCTTTATTATTATTGCCTCTCCCGTGATGCCGCCCTTATCATCCTGCAATCAAACATCCAAAGAGCTGCAGCTGATCCGAGCCAGAAACACTTAAAACATGGAAAGGAGGGAGGAAAAGAAAGAGGGAGTGGAAAGGAGAAGGATGTGTTCATACAGGAGAATGACAAAGACCTGAAACATGGCTAAACACCAAGGACACAGTCTATGCATTTCTACTTCCTGCATTAGTGCTCCAGAGAACATCAGGACTGATAGCTGTAGCCTGTTGCGTCAAGTGCAAAAGTTTGTACACTCTTAGGACAAACATGTAAGAGGAACAGAATTTATGTCATTAAAAAATTATCATGATTCGCTGCAGATACTGTAAGTATAGGCTCCTCCCAAAGTGTCATCGACTGACAAATACTTTCCTCCCTGGAGAGATACTGTGTCTGTCGTTTCGGGTTGCCAGCTCGATGCTCCATCGTATCTGAGCAGTTGAGGGTAAAGGATCTTGCTCAGGGGCCCAACAGTAGCAGCATAGCGAACTGGGAACCTTTTAATCAGCAGTCCAACACTTTAATTACCATGTCACATATGAGTGATTGCTAAGCTAATGTTAGCTAATATGATTAACATAGCTGGCTAGTTGCAAAATCTGGCTAATGTTAAGCTATTTGGGGTTTGTATAAGCTATGTATATTTCTACATTATAAGCAGATAAAAATTTTATTTTAGCATTTAGCCTCTTTATCAAAATCTTAGCACTGAATCTAAAATAGAACGGGGTTTTAAGCGATCACCTCCTTGCTAACTTAAAATTGGCCAGAAAATGAACGTTACAGCACTGAACTCACTATTAGCATGTCGCAAGTGGAAGAAGCTAACAGTGTACTAGCATTTATCATTTGACCCTAAAGTTACAAAGAAAACAAAACTGTTTTGTTGTTTTCAAGTTGCTGTGAATGAGCTGTTGCTATGGAAACACAACATGGAAAATGGAATTAATCCAGTATAAAGATGTGATTTGAATTAGAACACTTTTGAACCTTATTGCTAAATGACAGATGGTATAGTGTTAGCTATCCAGTGGTGTCAAAAGTATTCACATTCATTAATTGAGTAGAAGTATAGATACTAGGGTTTACAAAGACTTCTTTAGAAGTTGAAATATCAACCCAAGCTTTTTACT
This sequence comes from Clariallabes melas, assembly GCA_030014275.1. Taxonomy (NCBI): domain Eukaryota; kingdom Metazoa; phylum Chordata; class Actinopteri; order Siluriformes; family Clariidae; genus Clariallabes; species Clariallabes melas. Next base: position 2,763,769 of record JAQMYI010000040.1, read on the forward strand.
TAAGTAAAAGTGTAAAAGTACTGGTTTCAAAACTACTTAAAGTATAAAAGTAAAAGTACCGTGAGGGGGAAAAAAAGCATTAAGGTCTCGCATTTTGATCATACGATGGGGTGGGGGGTGGGGGTATGGGAGGTTTGGTGCGCGTTCTTATCATGCACCCGGGGAGGGGGGGAGAGGGGTGCGCGTTCTGATCATAAAAATAGAGTAACGAGGCTATTTTTAAAATGTAAGGAGTAGAAAGTACAGATAATT
>JAQMYI010000040.1:2775472-2785977 GCA_030014275.1 Clariallabes melas
TTTCATACAAGAAATGTAAGATCAAATCAGATCGTTTCAAATCCTTGTTACGTAACATCTTCGTGTATTTCATTTTAAATAAGGCTTCGCTTTATGTGCAGCCTGTTGTTGTTTTCTTTGCTCTTTAATATAATTGCATACAAAATGATTGCAAAAAACTAAACAAAAAAACAATTGTCTGTGTGGGCGTTTGTGTGTTTCTGGCTCCCTCTGGTGGTCAAGACGTGAAGCGCATCAGCACTTGTGTGAGAAGGCACGTGATCATGAAAGGCAGCGTGTATCCCGGAGTGGGCGTGGCCGAGCCAGTAGATCTGGGGGGCGGAGTCTCCTGTAAATTACTAAAGGACGATCTTCTCCTCTGCAGATCTTCCTGGAGCTTTAGCGACGTTCTCGTCGTCACGTCGTCGTCGCTTCTCTGGACATTCGGAAGTAAAGTCGTGCTGCAAGTGAGGAAACAGGAAAAGAGTAGTTTAGGATTATTACTATTATTATTACTATTCTTCTTCTTATTATTATTATTATTATTATTATTATTATTATAAATTACATAGTGGATCAGTTTTACATCGTTTGCATCTAATACCGCTTGGATTTTAATCATTTTTAGAGATTCTCATAATCGTTTCATAAATCTAAAAGTTTTACAGAAATTTCAAGTCACTCAAGAATGTCACAGGCTAAAATGCTAATTTAAATTTGTTTTTTTCAACAGCTAGCCATCACATAGCATTTATAAACGATGTCACTGATTAGTCAGTTATTAATTTTGCACACTTTAATAATAGCAACAGAATAGCTTTTTAACAGAAAATCTAATTAAATGTTTTATATTCTAATAAATCTGGAAAAAAAAAATCAGCAGACTCTCATCCTGCAGTTTAGATGTTTATAACAATTTACAAGTGGACTTGAAATGTGATGAAATGTCTGCTGAATGAAGGCGCTTGACATTTACAGATGTTTGGGCCATTACAGGATTTCCTGGGAGGCCGGCGTTTCAGACGATCATGGCTCGGCGTATTGAGAAAACTTTCTACCTTGAAACACTGGGATAAGTGCATTAGTGTAGCAGGAGATTATATAGAGAAATAAAATGAGTTTCCCTTTCCCAGTACTCTCAGGACTGTGTTCAGTTATTCTGCGCAATCCAAAGTCCCGGTTTGATTTGAACACCACTTGTAATTTGGGTCAAGCTTGGGGTATTTGTTTAGTCTGTGTTGCTGTTACATTATTATTAATAGCTGTAAGTCTGATATCACCAAAGCTAACACTTTAATTATTCCTGAATATAATACGTTACTCAGAAGAGCAGTGCTGTCCTTATTGTGCTGAATATGATAATAATAATTATATATTGCATCTGTCCCTCCTCGTCCTCGTGTTTTATCACTAAGGACGTCAGATGTCACCACACACTCTGTGAGAAGCCGAGCTCGTTACCTATATCCGATTCGCACCCACAGGTCGCTGAAGAGTCGCTGCCTGCTGTGCGGCCTCTGGGCCTTCCGGGGGCGCTGGTGTTTCCCAAACTCCTCCAGCTGACTCAGACTGTCCGGCTCCAGCAGGTGGGGTCGCTCCTCTTCTACCTCAGGAGGTTCTGGCGTTCCCTCTGTCGCCAGTTCAGGACCTCCTACGCTCTGCGTCACGGTGGTACCTTCCGTCTCCTGCCAGCTCCTGGGACAGCACCATGAGGACAGAGAGAGAGAGAGAGAGACGGGGAGGGGGGTCAAATGCTTAATGGTGGCTGGACAACATCAGGTGTCAGTATGAAGACATGGAAACAATCTTAAGGGTACATTCTGTCTTTGTGTGTGTGTGTATGTGTGGTGCATTCCTCCACATTTCACAAACGCTCTCCTGCTTGCACACACTCCTTTTTTTATTCCCTGTTCAGCCTCTGATATGACTCATTTTGAACTTTTAACACACAAACACACATGCAAGTATCGCTTAAAACAAATTAAGAGTTTACGAAGTGCTGAAATGAGCTGCTAACCACCAGAAAAGTGGGAAGCATTATCAGGAACGCCCTCGTCTCTCTAACGAGCCGGTTACTCATCATGTTCATGATACAGATTGAGTTAAAGTGAATGTTAAATGCATGAAAAATTAACTATGGACAAATACAAATTGTCATTATTTCTTGCCTCAATACATATCTGCGGTTTCATGGCAACTTAACAAGAACAAGGCAGGCAGTAAACAGAGCAGGTTAATATTTCAGATTGGACTTCTTGTTGCTAAGTTCAATAAAATGTAAATAAAACTCTTACACTGTGGCAAAGTGAATTCTGTCGCTGTATGAAGGAGTGTTTTCAGAGCCTCAGGCAGAACACCACTAACATGCCAATCCTCACTCAGTTACTGTAGTTCATGAATTTCCAAATGCTACTGATGCCAGAGTTGAACATGGCAAAAAAAAAAAAAAAAACTTCCCAGATGTTTCCCTAGACTGGTGGTTAAGTAGAAAATGTTCTACTGTTGATGGACATGAGCTTCCAGCTGTGCACTTTCTGCTACAGCTGATCCACCACATCTTCCATAAAAGTGCTCTTTAAAATCTGGTCCATGATATTTTTTTACGAGTGAGGCAAATGGCGAAGACAAGCAGGACCAATCATGGAGACCAAGGAGACCAATGACAGAGACAAGTGAGACCAATGACGAGTGGGACCAATGACAGAGATGAGCAATGACCAATGATGGAGGTGAGTAAGACCAATAATGGAGATGAATGAGACCAGTGACAGAGACAAGTAAGAACAATGATGGAGGCGAGCAAGACCAATGATGGAGACAAGTAAGACCAGTGACAAAGACAAATAAGACCAGTGATATAGACAAGGAGGACCAATTACAGAGACAAGTGAGCATAATGATGGAGATGAGCGAGACCAATGATGGGGACAAGTGAGAACAATGAAAAGTGGGACCAATGATGGAGACAAGTGAAACCAATGACAGAGATGAATGAGAACAATGACAAGTGGGACCCATGACAGGGACAAGTAAGACCAATGATGGAGAAGAGTGAGACCAATGACGAAGACGAATGAGACCAGTGACGGAGATGAATGAGACCAGTTACAGAGACGAATAAGACCAGCGATGGAGACGAATGAGACCAATGATGAGGACGAATGAGACCAATGATGGAGAAGAGTGAGACCAATGATGGAGACAAGTGAGACCAATGACGGAGACGAGTGAGACCAATGACGGAGACAAGTGAGACCAATGATGGAGACGAATGAGACCAATGATGGAGACGAATGAGACCAATGACGAGGACGAATGAGACCAATGATGGAGAAGAGTGAGACCAATGATGGAGATGAATGAGACCAATGATGGAGACGAGTGAGACCAATGATGGAGACGAATGAGACCAATGACGGAGACGAATGAGACCAATGACGAGGACGAATGAGACCAATGATGGAGAAGAGTGAGACCAATGATGGAGACGAGTGAGACCAATGATGGAGACGAGTGAGACCAATGATGGAGACGAATGAGACCAATGATGGAGACGAATGACACCAATGATGGAGAAGAGTGAGACCAATGATGGAGATGAGTGAGACCAATGATGGAGACGAAGATGAGTGAGACCAATGATGGAGATGAATGAGACCAATGATGGAGATGAGTGAGACCAATGATGGAGATGAGTGAGACCAATGATGGAGATGAATGAGACCAATGACGGAGATGAGTGAGATCAGTGACAGAGTCAAATTAACTTGAGTCCAGTCCTACAGCCCTAGTAAGCATTAATAATGAACTCCTAATATGTTAAATGGGTTTAATGTAAGAAGCTGTTGATTTAGTACATTTAAACTTGGCAAAGCCATAATTTTGTATTATATGGAGCTTCATTGGGAAAAAACCCATAACAACTAATTGTATACATGCTACATACAAATAACATTATTTATGTATGACACAAGGGTCCTTTCTCTCTCTTCTTCTCTCTCTTTCTTGCTTATTTTTCCATCTGTTTCCCTGAACTTCTTTTGAATCATCCCTCCTCTCTTCCCTTCCCAACGGCCCGACACCACATTTAGACTCGAGAGATTCTCTTGTGTCTTGTGCCTTTGCTCCCACACCAAACCTCTCCATAAGACGAATGGGTGAGTCCCGTGTGCCGTTGGAATTGGTCGAGCATCAGGCCGTCTCATCTTGTCATGGCTAGAGTGAGGGGGATTCAAGGAATCAAAGCCAGAGCATGGATCTGTTTGTAATTTGCACGCTCGATGCACAAAGCCTGCGCGGTGACTTACAGCGTGCCGGACACATCTAAGCGGACGACAGTGACGTGATGATCGGACCGTGTGTGCAGTTTCCTCTGGCATAGTCGATGTCAAATGATGTTCCGTCCAACGTGTTACTGAACAATGGTCAGAGTTATTATGTGTGCGCTTATGATAATTGGAGGGAAGAAAAGGGAAAGAAAGAGTGTAGGAAAGGACACGGATGGAGAAAACGAGGGCGAAGTAATAGTAAAGATTTCGAAGTCAGGTGAGAATGACGAATGTCCTGCAGAAAAAAGTTCTCCATTGTAATGGGACGTACGCATTAATGGACATCGCATACCGGTGAAGGCAGATTCGGAAAGAATTTTCAATTGTTAAAAAGAGAGAGAAGGAAAGAGGGGGAGAAAAAGAGACAGACTCACGACGTAGCTGGCTCCTGGGCCGGTGTGTGTTCCACCTCATAGCCTTCCTGCCGCAGGATGTCCAGGACACTGTGGTTGCCCAGGAAGTGACCTGAAACAAGAATGAAACACTGACTAACAAATGACATGAAGAAGCAACATCAACCACGTTAACATTTCATCCCTCACTCCAGCTCTCCCAGTTTGGTCCTTTCCCACCCACTTAGAAAGTTCTGCTCTTCTTCAAAGCAGCTCGGATGAAAAATACTCTAGGTTTCCATCCAACCTGCTGCTCATGCTACACCATTGTGGCGGCTCTAGCATTAGCGTATTTACCTGGACTTGTTAACAACTAAAAATCTATTAATTTCTTAACATCTGTAAAAAATAAAAGAAGGTTTTGTCTGTACATTGCTCAGAACTCGTTAACATCTCATTCAATGATATTTCTGATATTCGAGTGTATGTTTTTGTATCACACCCGTATCACCAGCTCGGTCTCTCACACCTAATTCCTTTGCTCTCCAGACATCAAACACACTCACATACACAGATACACACGCCTGTGATGAAAGAGTTTGTTTTATTTTCCGTGATAATCCAGCGCATCACTCAACCCAGCAATAACTACTAATACAGACTACGGCAGAATTCACCAGCTTGTTATCAGCACGCTGAAAATCCTCCAGCCCGTCTCTTTTCATGCCTCCTCAGCGTCATTATTCTTCCTTCGAGTTCAAAGGCTCCAGCGGTGCTCTGGCACAGAGTGTGAAGAGGCTCCCGTCGGGTGTCGCTCAGATCTGACGGGCGGATTGCAAACAGACAGACAGGCCCGAACAGACGGCGCGCTGAAAGCTGGCCCGATCTGATCCTCAGCTGGGGTTAATGCGAAGGCTGGCAGTGCCAGTGTTCCTCACACGGCAACACGCCGAAAAGAGAACTCCTTCAACACCACGACACAGCGTAGCATTAAAGCTGGGGCAGTTACAGTAGCACCTCACCGCCGCTCGGAGGGTTCAAATCTCACTCGCTGGACTTCAGGGTTCTGTGTTTGAGTGCACGGTTTCAGGAGCCACCACCTCGGCACAGCATCAGTACTTCACAATACAAAGTGAAAAGTCGTACACTAAAGCATTCTGCAGTGTGCAGGCCTGCGATTTAAACGGGGGAAATGTGATTAAAGCAGAACAAGAGGAAAGAAAACAGAAAGGAAGGAAAATCAACAAAGGAAAAATGTGAACTAGGAAAATGTTTTAATATTTCACAATTTTATGTTTAAAAAAATAATAATTTTATCATTTTGTTGTATTTATTTATTTATTTATTATTATTATTATTATTATTATTATTATATTTTTCATTTTCATTTATTTATTTATAATTATGTTTTATTTTGTTTTTGTATTTTTTATTTCTATTTTTATTGCCACTTTATTGTAATTTTTAGTGCTGTGAAGCACTTTGGTTCAACTTAGGTTGCTGTAAAGTGCTATATAAATAAATGTTGATTGATTGATTGATATAAAATGAATGTTTGAATGTATTTAAATTATTATTATTATTATTATTATTATTATTATTATTGGTAGCATACTCAAATAATTAGACACTTCTGTAGGTTCGCACCAAGCAGAGATTCATATCAAAAAGTGTTGGTCTGTTGTTCCTGCAGGGGGTGCTGTCGAGTGCAAGAAAAGAGGAGCGTGTCGCCTTCTCACCATACTGTCACCATACTTCTCCTACTGAGAACAAACCACCTCACACTGTGTACAATCTGCCAGAGCAACCTGCCAGCTGTACTGACAATCTCTCTCTCTCTCCCTCTCTCTCTCACACACACACATACACACAAAATGCAAACTGCTTACACACTGCTTATTATGCATGCACTGCTAATTGATATTTATGATAATTAAGCATTAATTCCAAATGCTTGCATGAAATATTTACTGTTCGTAGACAATATTTACAAGTAAATATTTCTGTTGTGTTATAATAAAAAAAACACAACCAAAAGATTCGCTTGTCCACCCTTTTGAGTCTTGGGAATCGTTCTGTAGCTCAGACTGCCAGTGGCTTCCTTCCTGGGAGTTCGGGTATACAGTATATCAGGAGGGAATCCACATCTGCTCCAGGCAGGCTTTCCACTGGTATCCCACAAGGCTCAGTACTTGGTCCTCTTCTGTTCTCTCTCTGTAATTGATCTCTTGGTGTGATCAGATTCTCACATGTCACATGTCTCATACTATTGTCAATCAATCAACCATCTGATGTCTCTTTCAGACACTCAGATTTTGATTCTGCTCAGATCTCAGCATGTCTGGCAGACATCTCATCAAAGATGGCAGCTCCTCAGGTGATTCATCCTCATGTCTTGTGATCTGCATGCATCGTGTTGGAAATAATCTACAATCAGTTATCCATTTTTTCTGACATTGCTTATTTGAAACACTCATTTTGATTTCTCCAGTAGAACATTATAAGGATCTGTTCATTTCTCCAGGTGCTTGTTTAGTCCCATACCATTTCGATACTGGACTACCACAACCTATTCCTTGCAGGTTTGCTTATTTTGCAAAATTCGACCTCTGTAACTGATTCATAATGCAGCCGCTTGACATTTTCAATCTTCCTAAATTCTCCCACACTACTTCATTGCTTTACTCCCTTCACTGCTGATTTAAAACGCTGACACTTGCCTACAATGCGAAAAACAAAGCAGAACACACTTACCTCAAAGCACTTATCACACTATAAACTGTATTATGCTCCCTCTGATCCTCTAGCACAGTTCAAATGGCCTGAATATTACTAAGGGCACAATGTAGGCCTGCATCAAGACTCTTTTTCCTATTCTGGCACCTATAGTACAGTAGGTGGAAGATTGAACTGTCTCTAGATGTCTGAACATCTGAGTCCCTCGCAAAGACCTATGTCTTCCTAAGATACTTAAATTAGTACTCTAATTAAAACATCTTTGTGCTTTCTTTACTGTATTTCTTCTCCAACTGGGTTTTTAAACTGATAGTATTCATGATCCGTAACCAAGTGAACCAGCACCAGGATGAATTTATTGATAGAGACTTCAAAGTACCTCTGTAAGTCACTCTGAATAAATGCGCCTGCCAAATACCATAAAAGTAAATGTAATATAGTGCGGTCAGAATCGTATGCAACCGAGCCACTGCATGGCTCGGGTTTTCATTAAAATATAAATGACTCTTCAAATATTTACGAGTCATTCACATTCAATACAGAAAAGTGACACACAAAGCAAAACATCATTTATTTTTGATATATAAATGTTATGAGCACTATAATCAGTGACTTAGATTTTAGAGCATTGTTAAGAATAACAGATGAAGACGTTCGAATCATCAATTCCCTGTAGACACTGAAACACCACAAGACTGGAAGAAAAGTGCATGCTCCTGTGCGTGCCATTCAAAGTGCCTATATTCTACTTTTTCTGTAACAAGTTAACACAGGTCTCCAGCTGCACCAAAGTGTGTGCTAATGCTTGTATACCTCAAACCACCTGCCTTTCACTCTTTCTCCAAGCGTGCCATTTCAATGTTTATTTTTCCGCAATGTTAGGTTTTCGGAAGAGCGATTTGGTAGCTTTGGTTGCTCAAGTTGTGACAGGAGCTGACACTGACACCTAAACCTCAGTTAATCCATAAGTGGGCAAATGGGTGGCCCGAATGGAGCGTGGTTATTGTTTGGAACCTTCCTACCACCCTCAAGCTAGCAAGCTAAACTTTAGTTTAACTAAAATGCTAAAGCGGCAAATTGATATGCTAATGCATTTGATTGAACTTCATCATCCATACCCTACACATAGTCTCGTCTCTACCATTACATGTTTTTTGTTAAATTAAAGTACAACTATTACATTTAGCTGGTTAGGTTAATTTTTCAGAACTAGATGTTGCCCCATGTTGTACCTTCAAAGAACTACAGAGCTAAGAAACAAGCCAGGGGAGGGTTTTCCTTATATATAAAATATGACAAAGTGAATTTAATTAAATAAGAGTTATGGTGATATTCATTTCTTTCAGTGTTGTGGGAATAAATACAATAAATATGGACATTGCCAATGAAAATAATGCAGTGCCAAAAGACTTTTATTGAACAAAAAAAAACAAAAAACAAAAAAACTATTATAACAAAGGATATTTTTTTCCTGTTTAAAATGTTATGTATTGGTCAATACTCGCAACTTCTTTCAATCTCTGTTCCTTTTTTATTATCATGAAATTTATCTTGTCCTGGTTATACACTCTTGCACTTTAAAGCATTTTACGCCTCCTCCATAACAATCCATCTTTGTCACCCCTGGCCTTTACATAACGGCTGTTGGCACAGTTTGTACATAACACACTACTTTTAGACTAATGATCATGAAGTGATTGACTCAAAGGTATTTAAATGAACTTAAATTGAAACCATACAGCATCCTGTACCAGTTGAATTACACATTTGGAGTGTGGATTTAACACTGATATTGTGCACTTTGTTATTTAAACCACAATGTTGTTATATATTTGAGTGCTATTCAGAAGTTACACATACTGTACAGTACATTGTAATGTGTGTCTCTTACATGTACAGTAGGGCTGTCATTGGACCTAATTCCATGCTACAAGGAATCCGATAAGTTAATTGTAGAAATTCATTCTTAAGGTTGAAAATACATTAAAAAAACATATGGATTGCCATTCAAGGCCAAAATAGCCAAAAGCTTGTGAACATCTGACCAACACAGCTATATCTACTGTAGGTCTTCCCCAAACTTTTTGGGGGGTCCTTTTGCATGTTGATCTACAAAATTCACCATCACTGGAATAAATTTCACCAGGATGAGTCAGACAGGACCAGATTTACTGGTGACTGGACTCCCATCCAGGGATCCTCGGTCTTCAGATCCACCACAAACCTGATCAGGATAAAACGTCTCCTGAAGATACAGCATAACTGTGGACTTGAAGCTGTGAGGCAGAAACACTGTACAGTATGTCAACTGTGAGACCTATTGTTTATGGCAATCATTCATATTTTATATAATTATTTGGTTATTTAAGGGCATACCTCAGGTATTACAATAATAAAAACTGGCCTCCCAGAAAAAAATTTCTGGCTACCAACACGATGTGGTGGCGATAATTTGGCAACATTATGGATGCTGGGACAATGTTGGTATTAGATTATTTTTGAAAGTTAGAATGACTTTGCTGAAATGACATGGGAACACTGTTGACTACATAACGATGGGATAATGGCACTAACACAATCCTGCAAAAACAGCTTTAAAACAATACTAAAACCTGCTGCTATGCTGTGGCATAGTCTTATACCTTGTACCATAGTTTGCCTGTCAGTTTGTGGATATTTTTTTTATATTCTTGTTGTATTTGCAACATTGTGTTTTGGTTGTGCACCCAACGTTATCTTAACGTCATTTTAACCAAAGTCATTCTAACTTTCAAAAACAAAGTTTTCCCAATTGTGCAATATTGTTACAACTATATTGCAACATTTGTACAACATTAGGCTTCCTGCTGTGTTGTACAGTCTGTTACTTATTTGGTTTCCATTCAGTAAAGATTATGAAGGCCAATTTATACAATCTAATCCATTTCCTATGAGAAATCTGATTGGTAAAAGTTTCCCTTATAACACTACAACATGATGGGATTTATTATTATTATTATTATTATTATTATTATTATTATTATTATGGTTTCATGCCTAGAAAGAGTATAACGGATGCAGTATTTGCTTTGAGGATGCTGATGGAGAAGTACAGAGAAGGTAATAAAGAGTTGCATTGTGTCTTTGTAGA
>JAQMYI010000040.1:2809855-2821625 GCA_030014275.1 Clariallabes melas
GTGTAAGGCAGAGAGTGTGTGTGTTTGTTTGGGAACCTGAGAGGAGGGGGGCTGTAAAGGCGAGTGTGTGTGTGTGTTGTGTGTGTGTGTGTGTGTGCGCGCTCATTCACTTACACCAACACACACACAAACACTGTCTGTATTTATTTTTAAAGGTAAAGCGCAGGTTAATTTGTTTTATTTTTACTTTATATTTTGTATTCATTATTTTTATGTATTTATTTTTTTGGGGCTGTAGAACGAATAATTTGGGTTTCCATTATTTCCTATGGGAAAATTAAACTTGGTTTACGAGTGTTTTGGAATACGAGCCCGCTTCCGGAACAAATTATGCTCGTAATCCGAGGTTCCACTGTATTTAAAAAAGAGGAACAAGTAACGAGGACTGGAATTACTGGAGGTGGAGGAATCCCCGTCCACACACTGCTGGCATCGAGCTCTACTTCAACCCTATCACGCTGGAAAACATCAGAAAAACTCTAAAAAGCTTCGACACGTCCTCAACCGCAGCTATATCGCATTTACAGGCCGTCCCCAGGTTACGAACGAGATCCGTGTCCTCAAGTCAGAGTGGTAGGGACGTCAGGACAGGTACATATGGTTTGTATTTCATGTCATTTTGTCAAATTTTTTATCTTAGTATATCATCGCTATCTGATGTATGATGTACCGATGAGTACGATGATAAAAACATCTGTCCGAAATAAACTCAAACACTGTAATTAAATAAACCCAGGTAGCATCAGAAATGAAAATGTGTCTTGAATTGTTTATTACTTAAATAAATGTACATGGACGTTTGTGAGAGCGAAAGTGGACACGTTTTTATTTTTTTTTATCAACAAGGTGTTCTAGTAACATACAGAAACACTTCCCAATATACCGAAACAACTTAGACTTAACTTAGAATTAATAATACAGCGAATGCACGGGGCGTTCGTGTCAACCCGGGACTAGTGATGACATTTCTGCTGAATGAAGGAGTGAAAGCTATTGACATTTAGAGACGACTTCAAGCCCAGTACGGTGATGAGACTCTTCACTGCACTTGTTCTTGTAAACATTCAGCGTCTGATCCTTGAAAATCGACAAATACTGTACATGCAATCGTTCACCAACACCACTTACAGTACAGTACAGTACATGTTACAGGAACTCGGCTGGGAGTTATTGCCACGTACAGTCCTGATCTCACATATGTTTTTGGCCGTTGTAGGAGTTCCTGGGAGGCCAGCGTTACAGGCTGATCGTGGAAAACGTTCTGCCTTCATGGTGTCCCAGCACTGGTGAAACACTGGGATGAGTGCATTAGTGTATCAGGGGATTATACAGAGAGAAATAAAGGGAGTTTTTACTCTCAGGACTGCGTTCTGTTATTCTGCACAATCAAAATTCCTGCGTTGACTTGCGCGGCCCCTTGTAATTATGATGATTAATAAAAATAAAAAATCTAATAAAATACAGAAATGCAGTTGGGAACCCACAAGCTTCTCATCATAGATCCCACTGTGAGAACCTCCGGCCTGAGCGAATGATGAAACCAAATCACAGTGAAGATCATGAGTGTGTTTGTCATTTCTGTGGAGATGTTCGGTATGTAATCGATAGCCTGGTTTATTTTTGTGAATTTCCAGCCCTCTAACCTCCTCACTGCGTGTTTTTTCAAGGAGGTTTGTCTTTCCAGACTGAAGATTGCCGTTAGCTTCACTGGCCGAGTGCTTTGGGTTTCGGTTTACTGGGTTACACAGACAGAGCAAACACGGGAAACGCAACGCGAAGTGCAAATAAGCAGCGGGATTGTGTGTTCCGAGCGTCTCATTTGGAGGTTGTGTTCTCGAATAAATCTCTCATCGTGCCGTAGTCCTGGCGTTACTACACCCGGGTACGATCGTAGGAGAGACGCTTTGTCTGGTGCCAGAGAACGTCAAGTCGAGACTCAAAACATACTGACTGTACATACAGTACTGGACGCCACGCCAAACTTACAGCTTCAAACTCAACAAAAGGTCAGATCAGCGTCTCGGTCTCTGGTAGTTCATGATGTACACGCGGCTGAGAGTCGAACCTGTGTTTGTGCTCATGCTGACGATCAGCTCAGACGCGCAGAAATGATTTTCCGTGGAAACATTTTGATTACAAGGAGAAAAAAAAATCCAGATGGAGCACAGAGGGGCCAAAAGTCTGAGATCACGCAGAAAATCCGGGAATTTTAAAATGAAAAATTAAATAAATAAATAAAATTTTATCTGGTTATTTTCGGCACTATTTCTAAAAGTGTAAATGTAAGGTAGTGTCACATACTGATCATGTTAACAGCTTTGTACAAAAGATCAGATTTGCTAACTTCATGTCTAATCTCACAAATGTTCAGTGGATCATTCGCTCATTCGCTTTTCCAATATAAAACCAAAAATAAAAAAAATGAGAAAAGCACTTGTTTCGGAAAAAATGAAAAAATGTGACCTGGAATTTGTTGTGCTAGATTACATTTGTAAACCGGCCTTTAAGCAGAGTTCATCAGGCACACGGGGCTTTTAGGGGCGGGGCTTTTACAATTAGGGTTAACAGCGCCAAAAGCAGAAAACGAGAAAATGAAAGTAGCACATCACAAGCAAAGCAGCTACAAACCTTCTACCGAACAATAGCCATGAATAAATAAATAAGAAAAAGCACACACAACACGAATATAGAGGCGAAAAAATATATAACATGAATATAGAGGCGAAAAAATATATAACACGAATATAGGGGCGAAAAAATATATAACATGAATATATAGGCGAAAAAATATATAACATGAATATATAGGTGAAAAAATATAACACGAATATAGAGGCGAAAAAATATATAACACGAATATAGAGGCGAAAAAATATATAATGTGAATATAGAGGCGAAAAATTATAAAACGAATATAGAGGCGAAAACTTATAATAATTGATATATTACATAAACAATAATAATAATTTAGTAGAAAATGGCAAATGATGAAATGATACACTGACTATAAATGCAAAAAAGAAAACAAGAAATCCTGAAACTCATGTATAGTAAATAATTATATAATATAAATGTATGAATAGAAATTTAGATTATATAGTAAAGATTCTAATAAACACTCAAGTTGTTGTCAATAATACAATTTGTAATGAAAGTTGTTGTATTAAACTAGAAATTGGGAAATGAAAATTTAAGCAGCTTCATTATTCTTCTCATTAGGGCTAAACAATATGGTCAAAAAAAATCATACTGCAAATTTTTCGACAGGTATTACACTTCATTTAACTTACACTTTATATAAATTATATTAAGTAATTTATTATTTTTTTGAATTGAATTAGCTATTACAATCACAATTTTGTATTCAAAGCTATTTATCCAGGCTAACAGCAAACTAATGGACAAATGATCTCATTAGGAGGACGCTCGACTATATTTCCTTACCAACTCTAAATTATATAATTAAAAAAAACATACATTATCAACAAATTCAATATAAATTCCTAAATGTGAAACCTGTAATAAATTGCATTGCATTTTGCAATTAAGTAATTTCACAGGTCGTGATGTGGTTTATCGTGCAGCGCTATCCCTCAGAGCTTACTGTACTGTACGTCTGCGTGGTTCTCGGTGCTCGTTCATGTACAAGGTTTGGTTTGAGAGTTGAGTTAAGTGTAATTTCTGGGATCTCAGTTCACACACACACACACACACACCAGTCACTCCTCTACAACCTGTGTAGTTCTCGCTCAGTGGACGTCCTGGAAATGTTCATTTCTTAAAAACGTTGGTAAAAATGTTGCTCATGATTTGAGGGGAAACGGTACAGGAAACAGATGAAAAGATGAAAGGAGGTTTAATCTCGTGTCTAAGCCCCGACGCTCCTCCTTGTTCTGGTTGGCGAATTTGAGAAAAGTCAAAGTCTTCACTTTTTATTAGGACTCGGTAATACTCCAGCTGGCAGTGTTTGGCCCCGTTCCCACCCAGTCCATATCTCTCAGACTCAAAGCATCCATGTCTCACATTAAGCTCTACAGAACCTCCTCAGGAGCTCTCGGTTCGACTCCCTCACTCCCTCCCTCGAGTTCAAGCCCGTCACGCTTATTTTAAGGCTGTCCTTTCCATTTCATGCTCGTTTAGCTCTTCTGGGACCATCTTTAGGCGGAGACCCACAGGAAGTCCACATGTTCAAACAAGCCCCTGATTGGAGCCGTGATTAAAAAAAGAGCTCGCCATTTATGTTTTCACCAGAAACTTCCTCTCTGGCTGCGAGCGCCGCGTAACAGCTGACGCAGAACATCAACGCGGCTCTCATTACCGTGACACGCGATACGCTTTATGCACAGTTTAGACGTAATTGGAAATGACTCCCAAAAGGTGTAGGAGGAACGGGGTTCCCTGAACAGCACGCTGCCAGTCCACAAACTCCTACATTCCTACAATCACACACGGACTACGTGTTTATTCTGCTTATCGTTACTGCGTCCGGGAATCCGACTCGTGCGGGAAGGTTCATGCAGTTTTACAGTTTGTGTCCTAAAACACAAATATCAAAATCTCAATTTTCGGGAAAAGTTTTTTGAAAATAAGTATCTGACGAATTAGTTTCGCGATCTGTCATGTGACGTCTGTTAAATAACTGATGAATGATAGAAAACGTTACGAGATCACACATAAAAAAAAACAAAAAACTTGTACAAATTTGGATCAACTTTAAATCAGTTTGGGGACTTTACTGTATCCGCAATCCCCTAGAACAATCTCTTTCCAGTTGTACATGCAGCCACCATCTGCTGCACGTCTTCATCTGACTGACTGAAGTTCTTTCAACCAAAATGAAAATTGGGATGTAAATCATAGCTGTTTTTCTAATTTATGTTGCACTTTAACGTTCTAATAACGTACTCCAGGGATTCTCATTCGACACGTCAAGTCCGACTCCACCATGTGCCATCACTCTTGGATCCAATCTGCATTCCTTATATCTCCTTATTCCTTACAGCACAGTGAAATGATTTTCATGTATCCCACTTAGGAAGCTGGGGGTCAGAGTGCAATTAGGAAGCGCAATTAGGAATTAGGGAAGGATAAGGGCCTTACTCAAGGGCTCAACAGTTACATCGTGCCGGTACTGGGGCTCGAACCCCCGACCTGCCGATCAGAAACCCAGTAACCCAGAGACTTGACCAGTTGAGCCACCACCGCACTTACTGGTTTCTGCCTCTCATCTCGATTCCTCTGATGGTTCGACTCACGAGTTTTGCCTGGGGATTTGTATTTATTAATAAATGCGCTCCCAGTTCCATCCACCACCCGCTTCTGTCACGCTCAGACGTGTTGACAAATATCACTTACCGACTCTCACGTCTCTCATGACTCTCTTAGCGTTTTTTTCTTTTGCACCGTGGCGTGGATAAATAGCGTGTTACCTTTCAACTATTTGCAGGGACGCATTCGAAAGCTGGAATTTCATCCATGCTCGGGTTCACTCGAGTTCATCCGGGTATGTCTGAAAAAATGTCTAAAAAACCGTCCAGAAATCTTTCTCACACTCGGGCTGGGAACGAGACGGGCGCTCCGACCTCGCCGAAAAAGGAGCCGGTGCGCGGCTTAAACGATTTCCCACGATTCCTCACCGCGCACTTTTGACAGCATAGTTAGGAGGATGAAAAGTGAGAGCCCGTGTAGCTCATGCGAGGTCTCAAATTAGAGTCCTGCCGCCTTGCAGGTTTCGGTTGCAGCGAGTCGATCTGGGAGTGTGTGTGTGTGTGTGTGTGTCAGCTAGCGAAGACTTTATGCACCGGAGTGGAAATGACATACCTGAACGATGCTTTTTATATACACTAGGCAATTAAAGGCAGATAGTCTCCATGCCTGTGTCATCACGTAATTAGGTTATGCGTCTCTCAGTGCGCGGTCACAGGACGCCGCGTAACGCGATCCTTCCAAACTGCTCATCCTTCATCTCAACCCAGATCTATCAATCTACTCAGCGGCGCGGCTCTCTCCCAGAACCGCCGACGCACAATCAGACATCTCCTCCGCCCTTTCTGTGTCCCGCTCCTGTTTGTCAGTACGTAATAAATACCACCTGATCTACAACCGCGTCGGCTCTGACCGCCGATTTCCTCCAGCAGATACACGCAATAAATCAGTGCAATAAAAGTCAACAGGCAGGTGGTGATGTCATCAGCGCGAGACTGTCATCACTGGATTATACCCAGAACCACTGGGTTCGATACATCATCTCCATGTCTGTTAGCGGACCACCATTTGAACCACGCCCATTTAATCCCAGGAAATTTCCAGGCCCTGTTTTTTCCTTGCCGGCTTCCGAGACGCCATTAGCGTCGTTTTTGATGGATTTAAGATGTTCAGTTTTGCCGTCCAGGTCGTATCTCGGTCCCGCGGCTTTATTAGCCGTTTGTCTTCGCCTGATCCGTCTTAGCCGGAACTATTAAACCGCCGTCAGATGCTATTCTTCGTATCATGCTTCCTGTAGCCTTGGTTTCGTGTTTCAACGTTCCGTTATTGTTTTACTTTGATCGTGGATTTTTCACATCGACAATTTAGGCGTCCTGCCTCACAGTGCACATTATTGTTTTTATTACTATTATTATTTTATTTTCATGCGCGCGTGTTTCGTCTCAAGACTGTATATGGAAATTATTTGTGAATATCCTGCGGTTTTCCCTGTAAAACAACTCGGCTGGAAAAAAAATAAACAGTTTATCTTCTGACAGGGACGGTACGAGTGGAGATAAAACACGCCTCAAGACATGCCGACTGTAAGACGTACTGTACGTCTAAAAAAAAAAAAAAAAAAAACATCGGGGATGAAATCAGAAACACATGCACAGCTATAGAGGTTTGATAGTTATGAAAAAAATGCAACAATGCTGTTTATTCTGCAATATAAATCTGGATATACTGTACAAATATACATCCAAAACTAAAACAAAGTCAATCGTCTACACCGCTTTATCCTGTATACGGGGTCTCCGGGGGACACGAGGTGGGGGGACACCATGGCTGTTGGGATCACTTGCAAATTTCTTCGTTTTTGTTGAGTGATTTATTTTCCACATTCCACAACGACACTGGAGATTTCAAAACTATAAAATAACACATATTGAATTAGGTAATTAATTAACAACAACATCAACAATAACAGTGAGTTTCTATTTTAAGACACGGAGGTCAGCTGTTCTGGAACAGTTTATGTAAGAACAGTATTGTGTGTCGAGTGCGTTTGTAAAACCCATCAAGCTCCAGGATGAAACTGTCTCTCATGAAGACCTTCCCAGGAGAACAAGACCAAAACTGACCTCTGCTGCAGAGGAGACGTTCATTTAGAGTCACCAGATTCAGAAATCAGCAATTAACAACCAGCACCTCAGATTAGAGCCGTTATGAAGGATTTACAGAGCAGAAGTAGCAGATATACATCACAATATCACCTGTTCAAATGAGATTATTGTGTATTTTGGATAAACGGCTTCACTATTGTTTTACAGTGTAGAGAGTTAGAAGGGGTGCACAAACTTTTGAGCAGTAGTGTACACAGATATTCACACACTGCAGAAAATTTGGGAACAGAAATCAGTCAAATTTGGAGGAAACCGACCAAGCACGGGGAGAACATGCACACAGACCCAAGGTGGGAATCGAACCCGAACCCTGGAGGTGCAAGACGACAGTGTTGAATCTTGAATATGTATACTGTATATGAAGAAATGTTTAAGACTTTTTTTAAATGAATGCAACATTTAAATGGGTGAAATGTAAAGACCACATCTACCTGGGGATGGGGACACACACACACACACACACACACACACACACCTTTCTTTAACCATCCACACTGACCTGAGAGAAGCTGAGTCCGTTCAGCGGGTGACACTGCTCCTCGACGTTCTCCACAGCTCCGGTCTTCTTGCCCATGCGCTCGGCCTCGCGGGCGAGGAACAGGTCGAGCACAGGAGCCCCGCGCCACCTCACGTCCCACTCCGTCAGCGAGTTCACCATCAGCATCACCCAGACGGGACGCTTGCGCTCCCAGTCTCCTGCGATGGCCTTGAACAGGTAGTCGGCGTAGAAGCGCTGCTCGGCCCTCACCCACGCCGGCATCATGTGTCTCACGTAGTCCAGGTGCCGCTTCAGTCGGAGGTAGATGTCCCGGGGGAGCAGACTCCTCAGGCTCTCACCGTTGGGTAGGAGCTGACAGCTGGCCAGCTTGGACACGGTCACGGGGTCGGTGAGGTTGAGCTCGAAGAAGACGCTCGTGCTGCTCTGGAAGGCTCGCTTCGAGCTCTCGGGCACAAAGTCCCAGACGCGTGTGTACGGCACATGGATGGTGCCGAACAGGTAGGAGGGCGGCTGAGGGGGAGGACGTTTCACCGTCCACAGGAACGAGTTCAGATCTCTCTGAGGAGGAGGAGGAGGAGGACACGCGATCAGTGACGAGATCATCTCAACAAGGATCAAATTCAAGACCTTAAGAACACGAACGAAAATCCCTAAAGGATCACAGAGCTGCACTGAACACGGTCTAAGCTCTCAGGTCTCAGAGGCGCTTCTGGTTCTGTCTCAGGTCTGAGTTACTCAAACGTAATGCAAATATGAAAGTGCAACAATATGAAACAAAATATCTATATTTAGTGCTGCAAATGATACATGGTTTTGATTTGGATAATATATAGGAATAAAGGTTACGGTTACAATATATTGTAATAATAAATGCATGTTTTAAATGTATTATTAATTATTATTATTAATTATATTTTATAATATTGTTAACATTATGAATTTAGTTATTTACAACTTAACAATAAATCTATAAAATGTCTAGGTTTTAGGAATTTCAGTTAAAATATATTAATATACAGTTAACGATAGTTAAAATAAATGAACTAGCAGTGTAAAATAATTAACAGATTTTTTGGGGGGACAAATTTGGCACAAATCTTTTTTTTTCAGGAATCGTTGTACATTTTATGTTTTTCATAAAAGAGAAAAAGTGGTAACTAGTGTAAAAAATTACATTCATAACCCTCGTTACTGTACTATAATATTATATTTAAAATGTAAAAGATTATGTTTAGACGTGTGTTTAGTGTTTAGATGCTTCTACACATTTCATGTTTTTCCTAACTATGCGTTCTAGAAATGAACGTTTCAAATTTTACTGAAATTAGCAGCTAAATAAGAAGTATAACTTGTAAACAAAAATAAACAAACATATAAGTAATTAGATGAATAAATAAACTATAGACTATATTTTTTATTTGTACTGTTTAAATGTCAGTACATGTAAATAAATGCTGCAGATGTTATTAAAGGATACCCTTTAAAAATAAAAAGGTCTAATAAAATTCATTATTTAAATAAAACCAGAAAGGCCAGAAAACACATGATTTCATTAATGAAACACATGAAATGAAATGAGCGACTAAGTTCCCTTAGCATCCTGCAGAGACACACACAGGTCTTCTGAGGACTGAGACGCTGCACCTGCGTCTCCTGGGTGCCTAAGACACCCACACAGTCCTGTACTGTATATTACTGTACATTTATGATATATTGTTAATGGCTGAGATGTTAATGTTTGCAGTGACGTTTATTTTTTCTATAGTATATAACAATATAAACTGCAGCTTTTTATCCTGAGTGTTTCGCAATCGACAAAAATAAATAATAAATATATCAAAAATAAATTCTTATCCAATGAAAAAAACATTTGCAGTTAAACTAATAAAAAAAAATAAAAAAAAGGAAGAAGCCTGCAGGACCGTGACGGACGTTCTGACGGTCTGATTAATGTCCAAGATGATTAAAAAGTCAAATAAATATTTTTCTTGTCGTTTTGGTGAAAAATATTCACATTTCAATAAAAGTTCAATTTTAAATGATGAATTATATACAGTATATTATACTCAGACATGTAGATCCTGCAGATTTGTAGATATACAAAAAGTTCTGTTGTTAAAAAGTCAGGTGAGGTTTCTGAATGTATGTTCTGGATTCGAACGTGAAGCTCGTGGCTCCTGGAACAGCACTGATTTCAGACGTGTCAGTGACGTGCGATGGGTTTCCCCCAGACGTCTCCGCCAACACGCCAATACACAGGACGTTCAATGACTGAGAATAAAGCTACGATTCAACTGTGGGAGGATCGACTGTCACTAATGAAACTGTCAGAGGAGTGTAAATAAATCAGTATTTAAATTCAGAGTCGGCTCTCGGGTCTCAGGGAGCTCGTCTGATCGGCTGGTGTTCGCTGTAACACCGTGAGAGATACGGATTTAAATAAAACTGAAATGAAATGAGTGCAAAAGCATGCAGACCAGAAAGTGCTCACAGTTTGCACGACTGAAATCCCAACACGAAAAAACCCTGAGCGTTCAACACACACACACACACACACACACACACACACACGGTTAAATCCCAAAGTACAGTGCTGAAGTGTTCGGCTGAACACGTCGACTTTCCTGTTGAACCAAATTCTAAAAAATATAAGTTAAATATTTTTAGTGCAGCCTGACTGCAGACACAGATATATAGACAAGAAAGAAAGACAGACACAGAGACAGATGGACAGACAGGAAGAAGGATAGACAAAGACAGATAGGCAGACAGAGGCACAAAATCAAATCAGACAGACAAATAGAAAGACAGACACGCAAAGAGACAGTACATGTGGACAGAGAGACGGCCACAGACAGACAGACAGACAGTCAGAAGAACGAAAACGAATCAGACAGACAAATACAGTAGATGGACAGAGAGACAGATAGAAGGATGGACAAAGACCAATAAGCAGACAGATTAACAAAAACAAATCAGAGAGACAGACATACAGATAGAAATACAGACAGAGAAAAGGACAGACAAAGACACACAGGCAGACAGATGAACAGAAATCAGTTGGACAGACAGACAGACAGACGTAGATAGACAGACAGAAGGATGAAGGCCAACAGCCAGACAGACAGGAAAATAGACAGACACCAGGTTTGAATGAAACCTAAATATATTTTTAGTATAAAATTACTTATGTACTCGGAGACAAATAAAAATAAAAACCTTTTTTTCCAAAAAACAAATGGCAACATGTACAGGTGAGGGTCCTTATCTCCCTAATACTGTAGTTTTCCCTTCAATATTTAAGAGAGATTACTGGAAAACCTTATTCGTTTGTTTGTTTTTGTTTTGTTTGTTTGTTTGTTTTGATGGTTTGTTTGTTTGTTTGATGGTTTGCTTGTTTTTTATTTGTTTTGTTTGTTTGTTTGCTTGTTTGTTTGTTTGTTTGTTTGTTTGTTTGTTTGTTTGTTTGTTTGTTTGTTTGTTTGTGGGGTTGCGTGTTTCTTAGAGAGTGGAGAATTCAATTAAAGAGTTACTGGTTTGAATGTGCACTCACTGAAGTTGCGAGAATCTTTCTTTTTAATTACACATTAAAGGTGTTTAATCAAGATTTTTAATTGAATGTATTTATCACTGACGTATCTATTATGTAAGATATATATTTCAGCCCTGCATGTGTTTATTTATGTGTAAGAGTAAACACTGTGGCTTTAAACACTGTGGCTGTAAAAACATATATATATATATATATATTATAGCCACAGTGTTTACTGCCCTCTTACACATAAATACTTAATAAATATATTCATTCATTCATTCATTTTCTATACCGCTTAATCCTGTGTTCAGGGTTGCGGGGGACCTGGAGCCTATCCCAGGAGACTTCGGGCACTAGGCGGGGTAC
>JAQMYI010000040.1:2850351-2862681 GCA_030014275.1 Clariallabes melas
AGTCATATTACTTAATTAACATGTACTGTAAATGAAGTATACCTACATATACAGTATACCCATAAGCATACCCACGTTTTCAAAAACGTAGTGAATATTTAATACTCAAATGGCACGACAGATATTCAGACCTCAGATGTAACTATGGACTTGAGTATTCTCACCTAGAGTGGAGAACAGAAGCATTAATTTAAAGGGGTTTGAATTCAAATTAGATGAAAGCTGTAATAATTACTGCAGTTGGTATATGTGCTCCCCATGTGTACTTTATGAGAAGTCCCAAGACAAACCCACCAATCATGGAGAGAACATACAAACTCCACACACGCTGACCACAAGGTGGTCTTGAACCCTCGACCATGGATACATGAGGCCACTGTGCAAACCACAATGACACTGTGCCACCTCACTTACAACTAAGCAGATAAGAGTTTTAGAGTTGGTCATTTGCCTCAGGAATCTGTACACCTTGGACTTTTAAGATGATGTCCAAAAAGCTGTCACTACAAGTAAAGCAAGTCATCATTAGGCTGAAAATTTTAAACATTAGAGAGACCGCAAGATCAAACACAGCATCCAGGGGTAGGTGTATCTGTGTCAAAATCAATCATCAAAAGAAGTCTTCATCAGAGAAAGTACAGAGATTATACCATAAGATGTAACACACTAGTAAGCAGGAAGGACAAATTAGGGTTTACAATAAATAAATAAATAAAACAGACACACACTCATACACAATTATAAAAAGTCTGTACAGTTCTGGAACAACATCCTAAGGCCAGCGAGACTTTCAGCAGAATGATGAAGAGTAGGCAAGAAGAAAAATGACTGCTCATGATCTAATACTGAGAGCACGTGTGGCTGCAAATGAAACTGGTTCCCTTGTATTTTAATGACCTGACAAAAGCCAAAGCATAAATCCTGAAATGTACAGTACATGGCTATATTACCTGCTCAGATTCAACCAAATGGTTTAAAACTCATCGGATGGTGCTCCACAGGGGACTGATAAACAATGACACAAAGTATTCTTTGAAATGTATCTAATAAATTTTTTTTAAAGCTTGCTTATATTCTATTTGACAAAAATTTTCAGGATTAACCATGTCAAGCTCTGGACCAAAAAAAAAAACCTTGTCTTACCACTCAAATAACACCATTGCTTAAGGAGCAGTGCAGTTAATTTATCAAGTCCAGCATTAGAACAGAACCCCAAGAAGTGGAAGAGACCAGTGGTAGTGAGCACAGACATCAGTAGATAGATGCTGCATTGGCGGCTGAAACGCATGTCAGCGTGTCCACCATATCGGTGCAGGCAAAATTAGCCTGTAAAAACGAAAAACAAACAAACAAACAAAAAAAAAGAAGCTGTATTTTTTCAGGATAAAAAAAAACAAACACTCTTTTAACAATGACACTTTGTAATTGATAACCATCAGATTTTGTACTATTACATTAGTGTACTGTTCACTGTTTACTCACTCACTTACTCATCTATACCGCTTTATCCTGTATTCAGGGTCGCGGGGGGCCTGGAGCCTATCATAGGAGGCTTAGGGCACGAGGCGGGGTACACCCTGGACAGGGTGCCAATCCATCGCAAGGCACGCACACGTTCACACACTACAGGCAATTAGAACACCAATTAGCCTAATCTGCATGTCTTTGGACTGTGGGAGGAAACCGGATTAACCAGAGGAAACCCACCAAGAACGGGGACAACATGCAAACTCCATGCACAAAGAGATGGGAATCGAGCCTGGCCGGGAATCAAACCCAGACCCTGGAGTTGCAAGGCGACAGTGCTAACCACTACACCACCGTGCTGCCCTCACTGTTTATTTTATTTAAAATATTTTGCTTGAATGAGTCTGATGGCATATAAACTACAATAATCTAATGTCTGACTAACAGTATTATTGTAAATTGTACCTTCCAACAATGGCAGGTATTTGTACTTTTCTTATCCTGCCTTAAGTACATATACTGTACTGTAACAGCACAGGGTGATATTTTACACTCATCCAAGGAGGTTTCATCAGTTCACCATTTGCCATGTATTACTGCGTTGAAACAGTGTGTAAAATCCACCACCACAACCTTCATTTCAACTTGGACTTCATCACAATCAATTTAAGGAAAGATGTATAAAGAAGGGACCAGAAATAATAACAGTATATGACAGGACAATATTGCATATTTAGTAATGAATAGATACAATCTGGTCAGCTCTCCATCCCAGGATGTCTTTCACACACACATACAGTACAGTGCTTGATCCAGACCATGCAGTGTCAACAGCACTTATCGTTCTCAAAGGAATGACATGGACACCCAAGGCCCCATTTAATGGCAATCGGATTTCTATCGATTCTTGTGTCAGTCCCCGGCATAGGATAGGATGTCCTAACCAAGTACACTCGATTGAACCAAAATACCGATTTTACTACCATGTTAAATTCCGGCAAGCATGACAGAGAGGAAGGAAGACATGGTGTCTGAAAGGTTAGTCACGTCAGAACTAAATTAACTCTCTGCATCCCTATCCGCAAAAAAGGAAAAAGGAAAAGAAAATCGAGTGAGCAATGTTTTGGAGGTCACGACACATCTGCTGGCATTGCAATTTGGATCTTAATCAGACATTCTGCTGTTGTACAGTACCTTTTCCGTTGTGCTTGGAAAGGCGCACCAAGCTGTAATGCTACACTTTAATCGGCCCTGGAATGAACTGGAAAATTTGCAATACCGGGCAAAAATCATAACTATGCAGAGATATGAAGCTGCTGCTGAGATATCCTTATAAATGGCTACCATCTGACAGATATTTTGTGTCTACTCCTTTCTTATGGTAATTGATTACCCAAATACTGTAGGCAACTATTGGTGAGCTAAAGGCCCAGAGGCACACGGGAACTTTCAGCAAGTTTAATGGCCCCTTAAAGAGGTGGCTTTAATGAAAGAAAGGAGAAGAAGGCCAGGCAGAGGGCCAAAGCTGCATAGAAAAAGTACTATACATTCAATGTGTTTCCACTCAGGGAGGGACTATTTTACAGCTATCCAAGCAGGTGTACTAAAAGGCAAGGTCACTAACATCTCTGGCAATTTAATATGCTTGTCTTGCTGTGAGAAAGTTGATCTGTAGTTTCAACTCCCCATGTTTTATCTGCACTCATACAGTAGGTGATGCTGAATTTAAATATGGGTTAACTGTCGCCTACTTCTCAAATTCATTATTTTATTTTAAAATTTGAAGAAATGACTGGACAATATACTTTTTTCGGGATGGTGGAATGAAATAAAGGAATGCAAACACTTCAGCCAAAAGTTTGGTCTTCCTTTATTATTTTCAACACATGGAATTATGTAGCAAACAAAAATAAAAAAAAGTGTTAAACAAACAATGCTTAAGATTGTTCAAAGTAGCTACATTTACATTATATTGTAGCTTGGATGACCGCCTGGCACACTCATGGCATTTTCGTATCAGATTCTCAAGGCAGTCACCTGGGATGGTTTTCAATTCACAGGTGTGCCTTTGCCAAGAGTTAATTTGTGACTTTTTTGCCTTCTTAATGTGCTTTAGACCATCTTGTGCAGAGGAAGGGTGGGTACAGAGTCAATAGCCCTGTTAGTGCTGCTACAACTACTGTACAAATCAATATGATGGCAAGAAGCACTCATTTAAGCAATGAGAAAAGACTGTCCATTCAATCCAAAAAAATCTCAAGAATTTTGAAAGTATAACCCAAGTTCAGTCGTCTAAAACCATCAAACGACATGATGAAACTGGCTCTCATGAGGACCGTCCCAGGAAAGGAAGAGAGCTACCATGAGCTACCTTTGGTGCAAAGGATAAGTTTATAAGAATTACCAGCATTAGGAACCGCTGACTTGTAGCACCTCAGACAAGAGCCCAACATCTACTGTTCAAAGGAGACTGTGTGAGTCGGGTCTTCATAGTTTTTGTACGAATAAGCAGAAAAGACTTGTTTGCGCCATAAAACATAAGGAATGGACAGCTATTTGTCTAAGAGGGAGAGTGATGGAATGCTGCAACAGAAGACCAGGCCTCCACAATCATCTGATCTAAATCCAACTGAGATGGTTTGAGATGAGTTGGACAAGAATGTTAAGTAAAGACAACAAGGGCCTGTGGTAAAGTGCTCGCCCCTATCATCCGGAGATCGCTGGTTCGGTTCCCGGGTGATGCTGTAACCTCTCACAGCCAGAGGTCTAGAGAGAGCTGATTGGCCGAGCTCTCTCAGAGGGGAGGGATGAGTGGTACTTAGTGCTCCCACATTAATCACGGCTCTACAGCCAATCAGGGGCGTCTGTGAGCTCACGCACGCGCAGGGAGCGCATAGCGCTGTCCTCCGAGTGTGTTACGCCGCCCCTAACGAAGCGTGAGCGAGCATCATGCTGGCATCATGTGGTTCGGAGGAAACACGTGATAGTCTTCGGCCCTCCCGACTGAGTGGTAGTAGTAGCCTTAATATGGGAGCCCCCTACTGACGGGGAGGAATTGGACACAACTAAATTAGGGAGAAAATCGGGAAAAAATCCACACAAAAATAAATAAATAAATAAATGAACAAATCTGTTAAAAGTCTTTTAGTTCATTTAGTTCTTTTGATCAGAAATAAAATAAAATGTAAAATTTTCAATAAACAGACCCCCAACACGTCTACATACTGTACACAAATCTTGGCTATAGTTCCAGTAATTCATAAAATTACAGTGCAGCAAAGGACGTATTATGATAAACAGAATGAGCAGCTCACCTCTCATATCTTCTGGTCCGAGTCGTTCATTCTATTAGCACTATTAGCCTCTATGGGAGTCATGTGACAAAAGAACAAACCATTCGGAATAAGACACGAGAGGTAACTACCTCTGTTTCCTGTACATAATCTATGGAGGTTTTGCGATGCTTCGTGCATACCGTAACATGCGCCCAGTAGAAACTGAACGAATCACTCTTTGAGACTACTCGTTCTTCTGAGTCATATTAAAGACTTGTCCAAAAAGAACAAATCGTTCATGAACGACCCATCACTACACTGGTGAGATTTTTTTGGTCTACTATAAACCAGCAGCGAAGGAAAGTGAGCAGATCTTGTGGGACTTGGAGGGAATAGATGTTGAACAACAGTTTATTGAAATTACTGCAACAGAGAAAATATTTACAGACTTTTTTTCATTAGTCTCTTCCAGATTTAGTAGGATTTCAATTCGATTTAACAATGGAAGCGGGAAAAGAAGAAGAAAAAGCAGTAAATATGTAGTAGAAGAAGAAGAAGACAGAAAAGCAGCCCTACCATGTGAACCAATCACAGTAGACATGGCCAACATCTCTGCATTGTAAAGGTAGATTTTTACAAAGGTACACGTCAGGAGACCTATGGCGTAGACTTGAGACAATACCTTAAACCGGAATACACTCAGGGGTGAGAGTAGTAACTCGGCTTCATCACACCACCCCGGATTATTTCCCTATAACAGCACACCCCCTTTACGTGTATCAGCCTTGTACTGTAGCTCCAGTACGAAATTAACTTCCGACATCAAACATGTCCTGGATGATTGATTACATTTGAGGTAAGTGGAACATTTGTGTAAATTTGATTGTATGCCAATTGAGGTACAGTACATGGCAGTCAGTCAAAGGAAATAACCTAAAGATGTCTGAGCATGTGGCTTTTCATCTCTCCACTCCTGGCCCGGTCAGATGAGGTGCTCCGCCTTTAATGTGGTTCTTATTTTCATCCACTCTGATATCATTAACCGTGTAGACATATGTTTTTTTTTTTTTCCTTTTGAGAAATAAACCCTCCTTTGGCACAAAACTGCTGTGGTGCTTTCTACAATTTCCCAGCCTAACCACTTACCATCCAAGATGAGAAGAAAGACAGGAGTGAGGAGCCACACTAATCCCTGGGTTCCTGTTGACACGTCCTGGCTCTGTCCCGTTCAATGTTCTTTGACAAATAAAAACGATGCCTGATGCGCGGGAGCCGGTCCTGCCTTTCGATTGAACAAGTGTAGATGTTTCGAAATTACGGTGCTTTGAAAACGGGCCATCTGTGTTTGGACTGTTTCAGCATGACGGGGAAAATGTGCCAATAATCTTACAATTCTGACGTTCAAGTCAAACCAGGACTTTCTGGTGAATGAAGACGTAAAAGCAGATGACATTTAAAGAAGACTTCAAGAACAGTACGGTGACGAGACTCTTATTGCATAACTTGTCGCCAAATTGTAAAAGAGAGGCATCTGTCTGTGTGAACTGTACACACAATCATTCACCAACATGTTACAGGAACTCGGATGGGAGTTAGTGCCACATCCCCGTACAGTCCTGACCACTCTCCAAGCCACTTCCACATATTTGGGCTATTAAAGGAGTTCCTGGGAGGCCTGGGTTACAGACATGATGCAGACGGACTGATCATGGCGCCGACGTACTGAGAAAACTTTCTACCTTGATGGTGTCCAAGCACTAGTGAAACACTGGGATAAGTGCATTAGTGCATTAGTGTAAATTTAGTTAGGAAGCTGGGGTCAGACAATCCATTAAGGGTCTTTCCCAAGAGCTCAACAGCAACAACTTGGCAGAGCTGGGGCTCAAACCCCCGACCTTCTGATCAGATACCCAATAACCTACAGCCCTAAGTGTTTAAACCAAGATTAACCCTGTTATACTGTGCAATCACAAGTCCCACTTTGACATGAACAACCCTTCATGTCTGGAATTGTGAAGGGTGATGGCGGTGTCGAGTGAGAAAAAAGTGTAGAAGACAGCAGTCTAAAATCAGTGGCATGATAAACACACGGAGGTCCAACTGTATATTTTCTGCAAAACCTTTCCTTGGAAAAAATAAGTCTGTTAATAATCTTAACTCACACTTGGCCTAATGGTGTGAGTGGAAAGCGGAGTGCTGTGAGTTTTCCACAGCAGGACCTCGAACACAGACTCCCAAGGCTTCAAACACAGCCTGAGATTTATCATGTGGCGGTTCGTTCACCTCATCTGGCCGTGGAATAATTCACACTCTCACACAATCTCTCAGACACACGCAGAGAGTAGGACTCCCATGCTGAGGCTTATGAACGTATCAGAATCAGAACACACCACATGACGCTTTTCCAGTCTGGAGCTGTCCAGTTTGGGTGGTCCTGTGGCTGACAGGAGTGGAACCCGGCGTGACCTTCTGCTGTTGTAGCTCACCTACCTCAAGATTCGATATACTGCAATGCTTTTCTGCTCATCACGGTTGCAAAGAGTGGTTATCCAATTTATCACCGTAGATTCCCAAACAGATGAAAATAGTCCTAATTCAAACCAATTCTAACCAGTTGCCTAATTCTTATTCTGATGATTAATTAAAGTTCTTAACCTGTATCTGAAAAACTTTTATGCTGCTAACATATGATTGGCCAATTTGGTTTGTACTGTACATGGACATGCAGGTTTACATGTTCATATCATTTATAAACCAAAAACTGTGTCTTCAGGGCAGGACATTATTATTCCAAAGGGTATTGTAATCCACATATCATGTAAAACGGTAGCTCAGTGGTTTTGGGATTGGACTACAGTTTGAAAGGTTCCAGGTTCAAACCCCACGACCAACAAGTTGTCTCTGTTGGGCCCTTGACCCCTTAACTGCTCAGATGTATAATGAGATAGAAAATTATCCATTTTAAATAAACATACTCACTTATTCTCTATAGTGTTTATCCTACACAGGGTCGCAGGAGGCCTGGAGCCTACTGTATCTCAGGGAACAAGGGGCGCAAGGTGGGGTACACAGGTACACATCTCACTGCACAATCAACCACACAACAACAGTTAACCTACTCTGCATGTGAGAGGAAACCAGAGTACACAGAGGAAACCCAATCTGACCTGGAGACGCCACTGTGCCACCCTCTAGTGTAAATAAGTACGATTCCAAAATATTTTTTATTTCTCACAGACTGATTTCCATCTTTAATAAACAAATTGCACTTACAAAAGTAATATTTTTCAGCTTTATTTTGCATTGTTTAAACATTCATTCATCTTCTATACCTTTATACTGTATACAGGGCCGTGGAGGGCCTGAACCCTATCCCAGGAGACTTTGGGCACAAGGCAGGGTACACCCTGGACAGGGTGCCAGTCCTTCTGGAGGAAACCCACCAAGCATGGGGAGGACGTGCAAACTCAGACCCCAAGGCAGAACTCGAACCCACGACCCTGGAGGTGCGACGCCACAATGCAAACCAATGTTTAAACAACGACCTGCTCAATTTTAATGTTCTTCATTGAAAGGAAATTTGCAGAAAACATTGATCGGAAAGAGTTACTAGCAACTGTAGGAAGAAAGTGGCAGAAATTAGTCTAATTAAAACAATTTAAAGGTTTAACACCATGCACTTGATTTAGATTTTTTTTTTATCATTGTACATTAATAATGATATAGTCATAACTTTATTAGCAATGTGAAAACCCTGGATTGCAACACCCTTGTTTTGTTTTTTTCTTTCATCATTACCACATTATCACTGCATTTCCCAGATGATGATGATGATGTTATTTTCCCATCATCGTGCCTTGAGCTTTCATCGTCCCTGTCCTTATACAGTACGTCCATGATTCCCAGAACGTGACCACCCTCAGCGACTCGGCTCTGAGTCAGCCTCCGAGGGAGTCGCAGGCATCACACGAGGACTTTAAAAAGCGATTTATTGCAGGGAGGATCTGAAGATCGGAGCTCCAGTTCGGCTGCAGATCTGCCCTCGGATGCGGCCGCCAAGTCCTACTGTGTCTGAAGTAACTGCTTTGTTTTAGAGCATGTGGCTTGTTTCTTTGCTTTTGACATCAATCTGTGGCCCGTGTCACATTTATGACTTTGTTAAAGGGTTCGTTTTCTAAGCTTGGAGTTTTCCCGAACTGGGAGCAGAAACAGATTCATGTTCTAGATTATGGCATCAGGGGCCCTCCATCTCTCCTGACCCATGTTACAGCATGATATAAATATAAATGCAGTCAGCTTTGATCTCAATTTTAAAGTCCATCTTAAACGATCTATTCTACAATATTTAGTTCAGTTCTATGCGACAGGATTAGAGGCGGGACTTCCTCTATTTGCTGGCTCAGTCGAGTAAGAACTATCATATGGAAGCGAATGGGGCAGAATTTATGGTTTAATTAATAGCTCTCATGCCACAACGTTGTCGAACTCTGATTGGTCAGAAGGTGGTATTTCATTTCCGACAGTGTGTTTCAAAAGTATTCATACCCCTTCCACTTTTCCACATTTTGTCATGTTACAACCACAAACGTAAATGCATTTCATTGGGATTTTATGTGGTAGACCAATACAAAGTGGCGCATACTGTAAATGTAATGTGGAAGGAAAATGATAAATGGTTTTCAATATTTTTTACAAATAAAAAAGTATGAAAAGTGTGGCGTGCATTTGCCTCCTTTACTCTGATACCCCTAACTAAAATCCAGTGGAACTGAATGCCTTCAGAAGTCTCCTAATTAGTCAATAGAGTTCACTTTTATCATTTTCCTTCCACTTCACAGTTCACAGTATGTGACACTTTGTGCCACATGAAATCCCAATAAAATAAATTTACGTTTGTGGTTCTTATGTGACAAAATATGGAAAGTTCAAGGAGTTTGAAGAGTATACAGTAAATACTTTTGCATGTATAGTGGCACCGGGCATGGTGGTGTGTTGGTGTAGTGGTTAGCACTGCCACCTTGCACCTCCAGGATCCAGGTTCGATTCCCGCCTTGGTGTCTGTGTGCATGGAGTTTGCATGTTCTCCCCGTGCTTGGTGGGTTTCTTCCGGGTACTCCGGTTTCCTCCCACAGTCTAAAAACATGCAGATTGACGTTCCTAAATTGTCTGAAGTGTGCGAATCAGTGTGGGTGTGTGTGTTTATGTGCCCTGCGATGGATTAGAACCCCATCCAGGATGCGCCCTGCCCCCGTAGACGATGAGTGAGTGAGTGATTGTAAAGTATAACTTGCACCTTCTCACCTTCAGGGTTGGGGGTTCGAATCCTACATGTTCTCCACATTCTTGATGGGTTTCCTCCAGGTTTTCTCCCAGAGTCCAACGGCATGCGCTGTAGGTTGTATTGCATTTTTAATGTTCCTATAGTGTGTGTGATTAGGTGTGTGTGTGTTTGTGCTTGTTCCCTTTAATGCTTTGGTACCCCATCCAGCGTGTACTGTACCCCCGCATTGTGCCTTACATTCCCTGAGATGGACTCCAGGCCTTCAGCGACCCTATAGATAACGGATGAATGGACGGATGGATCAAATCTAATTATAGCGTAACTGTATTTTTAAAAACTGGCGGCACAGTGGCTTAGTGGTTAGCACTGTCACCTTACCTTACACCTTCAGGTCCTGGGTTCGATTCCTGGGAGGAGTCCACAGTGTTAGAATGTTCTAACAGTCTCTCAATGGACGATGTACTGAGTAACTCAACTGCAAGAACTAACTTGCTTTTCACTGACATTCTACAACAACTACTGTAACTAGAAACGTACTGTATAAAAAGTCAAATGTGCTGTGATTAATTCCTAATTTAATCTGGACCTGCCAGTTAGGTCTCACCTATCATATAGCAGCTATCAAGCTGTTACGGTGAAGGATAAGATTAAAGTCCTATCTAACCCACATATATAAAGTACACATATCCACATACAGTACACAAGCTCACTGACGTCCCCATGATTCGGTAGTGTTTTTGTGATTGATAGGGGAACGAGAGTATGGCTGCGTTCCCAATCCGCAATCTTTGCCAATTTCAATCTCTTGGGTTCTTTAATAAATAAAAATTGTAGTTCTTTTTACAGCAAATTGCTGTGGCATGAAAGGGATAAAACCCTCCAGGCCACCCAGACATGGGAAATTAATCAACCTAATTACTGAGAAAAGTAACTCTGTTTCATCACACCACCTTGTCATTGATTGATTTTCTATAACAGCATCACACCAAGTTCTTTATTCCTAACTTGGCAGTCCCACCGGGTTACCATTGCACATCTTAAAAGAGACTGTTTACACAGTATTTAACTTTTTAAAGTGTATTTTCTTTATTTGCAGACATTTAGGCTACTGATTTGTTTTGGGCTCAATTGCAAAAAAAAGGAAGTAGGAGGAATGTGGAAATTAAAAGCGAGAGAAGAGAGAGAGAGAGAAAAAACAAGACAGATCAAGTGAAAAAAGCAAATGCTAGCGGACAGGTACAGGCGCTCTCAGCCAACGCTTACAGGAAGTGCTGAGTACAGAGCAGGCGCTCATTAATCAGGTGGGATACCTGCACCGCGCCGGCGACGAGCCAAACCAAACACAGCAGGAGAAGAACTCGGCAACAAACTCCCAGGTCTAATTAATATCCGAGCCCGACGTCACCAGGGTGCAATTATAGGCCCGCTGAAGTTGTCACGTTTTGTCTTCTTCTGAAAACAGAACCAGCCCCGGTCCTGACCTCTGAAAAGCACCAAGGGCTTTACTCTGGAAAAGCATGCTATATATTAGAATAGTTTATGTAAGGCCTGCAGCAGTGCGGGTCGGTTCTACAGAGCAAAAGAGAACTTCACAAAGATTTATTGTAGGTTAGCTGTTAGCCCGGGATGGTCCACGCTGGGCTTGGCTCGGGGAAAAGCCTCAGAGGGAAGTGTTCACAGGTCATCAGATTTGTGAGGTGTTAATATTTTTTGCAGAGAGTAACAGCCATGAGCTCAGGTCTGAAAACACATTAAACACAGTCGAGTGCGAAAGCTCTGCGCTCTGCGCCCAACTCAATCAGACCTGGAGGCTTTTCTCTTTAGTCCAAATAAGGAAAACTTCTGTGTGTGTGTGTGTGTGTGTGTGGAAATGACTTCAGTGACTTACAGACATATTGAGCTCTTATCACACATACTGAAGTTTTGTTATTTTAGTTTTTATACAAATTTCCAGGGTTTTAAGCAGATTTTGGATAATGTTGTCATGAACCAGTTTTGTCTCACCTCTGCTTCAGCACCGCACTCACCACGGCTCTTGATTATTCCCAGCTCCAGTGTTACTAGTTTAGTGGATTTTGGAGCAGATGTTAGCCCGTGTACTGTACTCAGTGTGGCTCTAATCATCACTGTTTTTCCCCAAAAAACAATCACTGATCACCAATGTTCCCAACAACCAATTGCTGAGGGACACTTTCCCCAATAACAAATGACTAAGCACCTACAGGGTCCTGGTTCGATTCCCGTCTCTGTGTGCGTGGAGTTTGCATGTTCTCCCCGTGCTTGGTGGGTTTCCTCCGGGTACTCCGG
>JAQMYI010000040.1:2920755-2932315 GCA_030014275.1 Clariallabes melas
TCAACTGTTCAAAGGAGATTAATGCAGTTTTTGGACGCCTTCAGCATTCCTTTACAATGTAGAAAGAAATAAACATCTGGAACGATCATGGAGTTAGAAAGTGACCCCAAACGTTTGAACGGTAGTATATATTATAAAATGTTGGTGTTATTTTAAAGTTTTTATCTGCATGTTTTGTTTGTGGCCCGGTTCTAACGGATTTCCATGGCGACATGGATGGATACGGTCCATACCATTTTCAAAATGTAGGTGGTGACAAAAAAAATAATAACGAGAAGATTAAGCTAAATCAGGTTCAAGGATATACACAGATATGCATACACATTTGAAAATAAAAGAACTTTAATCAGTACGGCTTAAAAAAATAATAATAATAATGATAATTAGCTTTAGTGAAAAGCTAGGCCGCGTGTTGGACCAAGTGCCGGTTGACTGAACGCGGTGGGCGTGGCCATGTGAACGCAGGAAGAAGAAGAAGAAGCAGAAGCAGCGTAGATGATTCCTCCATAAGAACACTGACACCAGGTTATGGATAAAACCGCCGTGGTTAAAGTCGGGGCGGTGGCTAGTGCGAGTGTGTGTGCACTCTTTGGAGGAGTCGTCCTCGCTCAGTATATTGTCGCCAAGAAGAAAAGAGCTGGCAAGAAAACCAAGATCATCGAAATGGTGAGCTTCCGCTCCGGTACCGCGATGAGTCGCACATGCGCGGATGGAACGAGTGAAAAAAAATAACGGCTGTGTCCCAAACGGCTGCATGAATCACTACACAAGTGTCCTATTTATGGCGCAAATAAGCAGCGCACTATACAGCATTTCTAGTGCACTTTATATAAAGGGGGATGCGTTTGGTATTCGGTCCCAGAACGGCTTTAGAGGTCATAGCTACGTTGTGCTGTGTTAGCTTAGCTGTATTAACGCTAGATTTTTAGCTAGAAAAATATATTTTAACTAGTTTTATTGTTTTCTGACAATGAATGACTACTGAGATATAACGATACTATATGTATAAAAATGTTTAATCATAATTTACGTTATTATAAAAGTTATTTTGATTTGTTTGGGCAGTCAAAGGTAAAAGATAGATAAATCGATACTTATATAGATAGAGAGAAAGATAGATATACAGATAGATGTTCAAATTCCTCACCTCGCTGTATTATTAGGACGTCCATTGACGTCGCAGCTTAATGACGTCACCCCTTGACCATCCGCCAATCAGCTGGTCACGTGGTCAAGATTTACACTCGGGTCAAAAGTCAGGTGGATTGCATCTAAGAGTACACAACTCATGTACACTCATGTGCCAGTGTCTCTGATAAAATCTTTACTACAGCAAATCTGTGCCAGGGTTTTGTTTAATCTGTTCCAGGGAAACCCGAGGACATTCTGCATCTTCACCTGGAAAGCATTTTCTATAATATTGCGACACAGATAAATCAGGGATGATAAATTCAGAGTCTTGTGAAATCACGAGTCCAGAGTTTGGTATATTTTTACCTGCTGATGCGGTCACATGAGCAGAATTGCAAAATGTTCCATTTATAGGTCAAATCTGTAGATTAGTTTCTTATAACAGCAGCTCCAGAGTAGTTCTGCAGCACAAACTGTTAATGCACGTTTACTAAAACAGGATAATTTTTATAGTAGCAGCTAATTCATAGGAAGTTGTACAGGAGAGTGTGCATACAGTGCTGTGAAAATAATGTTTGTCCCTTTCCTGACTTTTAAGTATATATAAAATATTTACATATTTTTCACACTTTAAACGATTCAGATAATCAAACACATTTTGATATTAAATTTTAATTTTATTTGTAACGTACACAACCATACACAGTATGATATGCAGTGGAATGCATATACAACTGTTAGTGGCCTAAAAAGGGAAAGATGAAATAGAATAAGAGGCAAATTGCACTAGAAAAAGAACGTAAAATATAAAACCCGCAAATATACAATAAACAGTTACGATAAAATAAAAAATAAAATAGTAAACTATAAGGCGGCACAGTGGTGTAGTGGTTAGCACTGTCGCCTTGCACCTCCAGGGTCCGGGTTCGATTCGCAGCCAGGTCTGATTCCCGTATCTGTGTTCATGGGGTTTGCATGTTCTTCATGTTCTTGGTGGGTTTCCTCTGGGTACGCCGGTTTCCTCCCACAGTCCATAGACGTGCAGATTAGGCTAATTCCCAAGTCGCCCGTAGTGTGTATGTGTGTGTGTGCCCTGCGATGGATTGGCACCCCGTCCAGGGTGTACCCCGCTTCGTGCCCTAATACCCCTATCTCACCTGTGCGGTTTGACTCACGGTGTTGGGCACCGTGAGTTGCCGCGATTGCCCGCTGGCGTTCCGCTGACGTTCCGCAAAGTTCGCCAAGGGCCGCAAACTTCCGCGAGGACCGCCAAAAAAATTAAACATGTTTAATTTTTCGTGCGGAAAGATGGAAACGTACTCACAACGCCAAAAACTCGCGGTGAATCATAATGAACCGTATTTACGGCTACCGCGCGAAACCGCATAGGTGAGATAGGGGTATTAGTGTTATTAACAGGATTGATGGTAATCTTAAATTCTTACTGGTACTACGCAGCCAAAAGGTGAGGAACAAACCCATGGAGGTGGTGGACAGTCCTGTAAAGTTTCTAAGTTTGTTTTTATCTTTCCTCTTATTCCGCTTTAGAATATCAGCTTCGTTAACTTCCTGGTTCAGGGGGTTAAATCCCAAATAGTGTTAAATGGAAAGCAGTTAGTAAGGATATAGTGTGTTGTTGTTATAGGATTCCTGGTTTTCACCCAGGAGGGCCGGGTTCGACTCCCGGTATGGGAGCATTGCTTTATTTAGGGGCGGTGGTGGCTTGGTGAGTTAAGGCTCTGCATTACTTTAATCCCCTGCTGTTGGGCCCTTGAGGGAGGCCCTTCACCCTGTCGGCTCCGGGGACGCTGTATAATGGCCGACCCTGCGCTCTGACCCCAGCTTACTAACAAGAAGCCGGGACATGTGAGGAATAAGGAATTTCACTGTTTACGTGACGAATAAAGCCTGAACTGAACTATTATGGGTTTGATGTGTGTGTGTTCTCGCTGAAAGTGTGGCTTGTGTCAGGGCAGCTGCTCTCTCCTCAATACTAAACACCTCGTAGAGTCCGGTTCAAATCCTATTTTATAGCAACGTTGTACGTTATATAAATTTTCAGCTTAAAGTTATTTACATTAGTGTATTTTTCCTGTTATTTAATATTAAATTTTTTTATTTAATTGTATTCTAGTGCAGTTTATTTCTCGCTGAGAATCCCTTCCTTCTTTTAGGCCACGCGCGGTTCTGCATATTATACGGTGTATGGCTGTGTACGTGACAAAGTACATTTGAATTTTAAGTTTTGAATTTGAATTTAGCCTCAACACATTCTGTGTATGACAGTTAGTGTACTGGCGCATACCTATTTTGCATAAATATGACTGATAATAGTGTGTGTGTGTGTGTGTTTATTGATCAGAGCTGCCATTGAGGAGACGTACTCCAAATCCATGAGCAAACTGGCAAAAATAGCCAGTAATGGAAGCCCGCTCGGGTAAGTGACCTCATCACCGGTGTCGTGTATTAAAGTGAATTAAATACACACTGTGGCATAATCAACCAAGCTTCATCTAAAGGCAACCGGAACACCACTGAGGAGTGTTAGTTCTCTGTACAGCCGTGACACTGACCTGGTCGTGTGTGTTTGTGGTGGGATTGGAGTGGCTCTATGTTACAGTAGTCCAGTATTAAATACGGGCCACAGGGCAGATAGGGTGCCAATACATTTTGTGCAGCCTTTGATGGAGTGTGTTGTGGTAGAAGAAGAAGTTTCAGTTTCACAGGAAGTGAAGTGCAGGGTCACATTTGTGGTTTTGTCTTCCTCTCATCAACTCGGTCATTGACAAGTCGCCCCTTTGAAAGTCGCAAACGCAGGGTTGCCAGATTTCTTTCATTTCTTTAGCGCAAATTCGTGCTGTTTGGCTCATACAAACTCTGTCATTGATTACGTTTTCGTTATTGTGCTATTCCAACAGTGCCGAATGTTTTAACCAACCAAAAATCTGAAATCTAAAGTACATATTCAGGCAATGGTCTGTTTTTTTGTTTGGGTTCTTTAAAATATGTTCAGTTTCAGAATGTATGGTCATGTAGTGATGGTCATGAAGTATCAGACATGCACAACATTTCTAGTCCATGCAGGTCAGGGATAGCTGAGGGCATCCAGTGACATTTCTTAGCAATGTCTGACGTCCAGTTGCCATTTCCCGGTTAAAAATGTCTTCATAATCAGGACGAAGCACAGTGTGTGCGCTTAGTTCAACTAAGTTCATAATATCGCGTAATGGCATCGGAGGTGTTGTGAATGTCTCTGCATGCCGTTCTCCCCCCCTCGCAGCACATTTGCCCCCATGTGGGACCTGTTCCGGATGTCGTCGGACAAAATCGCCCTCTGCCACCTGGAGCTGATGAAGAAGATGAACGACCTCATCCGTGACATCAACAAGTACAGCGAGGAGCAGGTCAAAGTTCACCGCAAGGTACTGCCGCACCGCCATCCAACTTTAAGTTCGGGTCCCTTCCCTCTGCTTCAAGTCACAGACCGATGCCTCCTGCTGGGTTTAGAATACATCACCGCTCGATTTCCATACGCTAATGCCGTAGCAATTAGCATAATCTCATTTGCATAAAGCTAATTTCCGAAGGCTGCCTTTTATCACTAGCAGAATTAACATTTTACTTCTGCTGTTTCTGTCTTTTAAGGAAGAGTTTAACTGACAAAATGAAGCTAGGACAATTTAAGTGCTGTTTTCTCAAATAGAAATCACTTCATTATCTTTTTTCCCCTCAAAAGATCTGCATTGTTCTACAGCTAGATGTCTCTCTTAAAACTATATTGTTTTAAAAAACATGCACAACATAGTAAAAAATAAAAAACAGGGCCGTTTGTCATAACGTGTAAAATGTAGACTTATTCGTCATGTAGAAGCTCACTTAAAACAACTATTTGTCATGTTCTTATTCATTATTTAAAAAATGCTTTGTAAGATAAAAGGAAATGCTCCTCCTAAATCTTTTTATTGTAGAATCACATTTTTATAACATAGCAGCTCCTCAAAAACTGATTTTTATCATTAAATTTTTAAATCTAGACTTCACCTTAAAGTAAAATCACCTTAAAAGCCACATTTTAAAATGGAAAATAATATTGAAAAGATAGTTACTGTCATGTAAGTCACATCTTAAGGCTATTTTACTACTGCAAAAGTACATTTAAAAAAAATAATCACATCTAAAAGCTACTTTTTACAATGTAAAATTGTATCTGAAGCTACTTTAATAATGATAAATCCTACTTAAAACAACTTTAAGTAATATAAAATCACATGTAAAGCTACTTTTAATAATGAAAAATTACATCTAATGCTGTTTTTAGTAACATGAAATCACATCTTAAAGCTACTTTTGTTACTTTAAAAAGCTATGATGGAAATGTAATCACAATTAACACTACTTTAAGTAATGTGAAATCACATTCATAGCTAAATTTTGAAATGTTACATCACAGCTGAATCTAGTTTTTGTAAACAAAAAATAATCTTTCTTTTATTTCCCAAAGAAACTTTTTACATGTACAAAGTTCTTTGCAACAATGTGAATGTCACTAATTTTTACATGTGTTTGTTCATTATAGGTTTACACACATTTGATTATTATTTTTACCCTAAGAGCAAGACATTGTGTAAATTAAAAGCATTATGTATTGATTCTCTAAAATGAATTGATCATACCACACTATATGATTTACTTTTTAAAAATATTTTTTTTATTAGTGCTGCACATTTAATATGAGTAAATATGGGCAAACATCCTCCTAATGGTATCATTTGTGCCTTTATTTGATGTTAGCCTCGATTCATATGTCTAAATACAAAATGGTCCATAATGCAGTTTACATCACGATACGTGTCCAAATTGCATTTAAGCTAAGCTAAGTTTTGCTTTACACTTACATGCTAGGCATCACTGTTGGCAGATTAGCAGAGCAAGCTGAAAGTACTTGTGTTTCCGCAGACGAAGGAGGAGGTGATGGGCACTCTGGAGGCGGTTCAGGCTCTACAGGTACAGAATGGACACTTACAGAAGGCCAAAGAGGGCTATCACTCTAAATGTATGGAGCTGGAACGTCTGCGCAAAGAAGGCGCTCCTCAGAAGGAGCTGGAGAAGGTGGGTTTTAGGCTCATGCTGCTGTAGCTGCTGTAATTTTATCATTAATAATAATAATAGCAAATAATGTATGTTGAAAAGTTTAGACAGTAGTTTAGAAAACAGTATTTGCAGAATCTTTGTAAAAGGTTCTAAGAATGAGGTTCTAATTATTAGAAACCAAGCACATTAAGGTAATCATACATCTTCCTCCACTATATAGTTGAAGTGCAATTATTTTATATTGTTTTAGAATTATATCATTTTATTGATTCATAGTTTAGATTTGTATTGATTTGCTATTGTTTCAGGCGGAGCTAAAGTCTAAGAAGGCGGCCAAGTCGTTTGCAGCTTCTGTAGACAAGTTTAACCGCACTGGAGGGGATTTTGAGCAGAAGATGAGCGAGTCTGCACAGGTGTGTGTGGGTGTGTGTGTGTGCTTCCAGGTTTATGGTTCCGCCAGATTCTTGAAAATCCACCTTTCTGTTGTCTTTTTGCAAATGTTGTTTACAAAATAAGGGCTCAAAACTACTTTTTCAACTACACATGGACATTTCTAAGTATTAAAACAAGACCAATACTTCCCAGAAGTTTCTGAAACTTTTTCACAATGTAGTAGCTTTTTGAAAACATTTTTTTTGTTGCTCTTAGCAATTAATGACAGATTTTTTTTCCCTTTTGTAAAATTTCTTCTAAAACATCATTTGGTCAAACTACAAACATAAAAGCGCCTCTAAAACAACTTTTTATGTAGTAGCATTTTAAAACAGCATTTGTTCGTGTAGAAGGCCATTTAGAAAATTTAGCATCATGATGATCACCAATTTAAAGCTTTTTAATTCATTTGTAAGTCCATATTGTCAATCCCCTTAAACTACTACTCATACAGAAGAAAACTGTTTAAATAATTTATTATAATGTAGAAGCCTATGCAAAATTATGAACAAACCCATTGAAAATCACTTTTATTAATTTAAATGTCCATTAAAAACTACATTTATAGTGTAGAATCCCTTGTAAAGCTACTTTTTGTATAATTAAAAGTTAATTTAGTGTATGTAATGTAAAATGTCTGTTTACTTTTTCATTTTTAAAATGTTGCTTTAAAAGTTGTTTTAAAGTTTTAATATTTTAACTGTAGTGTTAACAATTGTATTGTAATATTAACAATTAAACTAGAAGCGAACAAATATAGAAATTCGATTAATGTTCAACTGTAATGTTAATGCTATCATATTAACAATGAAAATGTAATATTAACTTAAACTTTAACATTAAAATGTAATATTAAAATGAAACTTTGTAATTAAACTTAAGCATTGCAACTTAACTTTTGATATGAAAACTTTACTGTTAAACTGTAAATAATTTACATTAAACTTCAGTCTTTATAATTAAACTATAATAACTAATAAACTTGAATGTTAATAATTAAACTGTAAATATTAAATTGTAATGTTAATAATTTGTGTAACATTCATTCATTCATTCATTCATTTTCTGTACCGCTTTATCCTTATATACAGGGTCGCGGGGGCCTGGAGCCTATCCCAGGAAACTTAGGGCATTACAGTGTAATATTAACTCTTGAACTTTAATAAACTCTAACAAACTTTAAACTGTAGCATTAAGACTTAACCTTCTGATATAACACTTTAGTGTTAATACAATAACTGTAAATATTAAACTGTAATGTTATTAATACAATTGGTATAACTGATAAACTAGAATGTTTAAGTATAATATTACACTTTTAAAATTAAAAGTATTAAACTGTAACATTAACAATTGAATTTAAGTAATAAAAAAACTAATATAATTAAACTTTTTTAAACTTAAACTTTAATATTAATCTGTTGCATTAAGACTTAATCTTCCATATGACACTGTAAAGTTAACATGTAAACTTTAATATGAAACTTTGTTAATGTTAACATGTAAATGCATTTAATTCATATTAAACTTCACTGTTAACAATAAAACAATAAATATTAAACTGTAATCTTAATCTACAATGTAATGTGAATATGAAACTATAACACTGAGACTTTAATGTTAAACTTAACCATTAACTATTAAATATGTATTAACTATATTGTCATTTATGAAATTTTAATATCAAAACCTAATTTTAATTGTAATAACTGTAGTGTTATTAATATTGTACTATAATGTAAATTTTTTTTACTATAAATGAATATCAACGATACAAATTTTATGTTCAACTTTAATGTTCAGTTTAATGAAAACATTTAATAAAACTTTATTAACATTAAATTTCTAATCATAAGCTAAACAAAT
Source organism: Clariallabes melas (assembly GCA_030014275.1). Taxonomy (NCBI): domain Eukaryota; kingdom Metazoa; phylum Chordata; class Actinopteri; order Siluriformes; family Clariidae; genus Clariallabes; species Clariallabes melas. The sequence continues at coordinate 2,929,276 of JAQMYI010000040.1, forward strand.
ATATTTGACTTTAGGTGCTGATGTTAGACGTGAGCGCTACACTGTAATATAAGCTGAAGGGTGGATATTAAAGGCTTAGAAAGTAAAACATGTCTAGGAATCAGGGCTTTTATACGTCAGTAGTAAATCTGTAAACAAGAATCTGGAGAAGACTTCAAATTTGTAAAGCTTGTCTCTAAAGCTATAATAAAAAAACTACAAAGGCAACTGATCCTTTTATCTTAATATACAGCGTGTTGCAGCGGTGCTGCACATGCAGTCGTGGTTTTTTAATTCCTTTTATTGTACTGTATTTTTTTTCATAGTTTTCTTTTATGGTTTACTGTTTTTCCTCCTAAATGCGTCATGCAGAACCAGAAGTAAAACACTTCAGGAGTTAAACTGTAGGTCAACAATAAAATAAAATAAAAAAGTCAAGTAAAAGAAGTAAAACATTTTTAATATTTCATTGTTTTTCATAGTAACAGCTGTCTACCTACATAGACTGAAAGACTAATAATATATGAATTCATGAATAATGTATATGCATGATGTTTGCAATTAATGAAAAATGAATCATTGGCAGATTTTCTTTCTTTGAAGAGAAATTAAACACTTGTGTCAACCTAACAGTAACTTCCAATAAAGAATAACAATAAACAGTAACTGCTTTATCACAGCATGCTGTTGTTGATTATTTTCCTATAATAATACAGTATATTCCAAAGTGCTTATTTGTTATATATACTGTAACTCAAACTTGATGCCGGGACATGAATCAGCTCTCTAGCTTTCCTCTAACCTTCAGTGTTTGATTTATTCAGCAAGCAAAACTTTTTTACAGCTATAAATTCAACCTCACTCAGTTTATGACATCATAAATGAATTGGCCAATCAGCTCTGGGCAGGTTGTTTAACAGGTGTAAAACGTGCCATTTTTTTTTTTCTTTTTCTTTTCGTGATGAGATGGGGTATCTGAAGCAGTATCCTTGTGCATCATGTCCGTTTTAAATCTCTGTGCCATGCAGAAGTTCCAGGACATTGAGGAGGATCACTTACGGAAGATGAAGCAGCTGATCAAGTCTTATTCACAGTCCTTAGAGGACACACACGTCCAAGTGGGACAGGTGAGCTCTTCACTGGTGTTCGGCTCGACGATGAGATTTTAGCTGGATTTTATGGCTTTGCTCAAGTGTGTATGTTAAATATATGAATAGGAATCACCAGGGATCATCCGATACTACATTATCACGATACCTTCGAGTATTGTTGTACATTCGGAAAATATCACGATTTTATAAATATCATGATTCAATATTCATTTTCTTTTCAGGTTTAATACAACTCTATACAAACTTAGCAAATAATTCGCTCCTACCGCATGGGTGCGGTGCTACCTGCTAATGTGCAAACAGATGCCCCGCCCCATGAAATTTTCCCTTAATAACTTGCATATGAAGCTTTTACAGCATACGAACGGCCGAACTAAACGCCGGCTAAGTTGTGCTTACGTCCAGGAGTCGTTCAAAATTCGTTTTCCGCCGTCAGTGGAAAGCCAAGTGAGGCGAGTTTACGTTTTTTTTGTGGGGCTTTTTTTGCACTGTGTGCAAGATTTAGTGAAGACATAACAGCACGGGTACCAAGAATGTTATCAAGGACGGTAGCATAAAGAAAAGGGAGCCGCTTCCAGTTTGGTTTTTAAAGCAGTCGGTGCCGAGAGGAATCACAAATTAATGTTAAGTGAGGTTTAATGTCTATTTATTTCATATTTTATTTACGTGTTTTTTTAAATGTATCTGTATTTACATCATTTCCTATGGAAAAATGTGTTTCACAATATGAAATTTCACCTTAAGATCTCGAATTAACGAATGAAATTTCGTCCATAGGATAAATAATAAAAAAAAAATGTAAAACTAAATTTTGGAGTCGATACATGAATCGTGATACCAAATCATGTGTGTAACATCTCTGTGTCCTCAGGTTCACGAGGAGTTCAAGCAGAATGTGGAGAACATCGGCGTCAGCACTCTGATCCAGAAGTTCACCGAGCAGAAGGGAACGGGGAAGGAGCGTCCAGGTACGGCACAGCCGAGAGACTCTAGACCTGAGCCGTGGTTCTGTCTGAACACAAGACGGGTCTTTAGATGCGGCCTAAGAAACATGAGGTTAAATTGTGTATGCTAGATTTACTGCTTCATGAAAGCACACACACACACACATAGGCTGCAAATGAGTGGCAATTTTTACAGTGGCAACTTTTTCAGAAGTGGGTCTCTGTCTGTCTGTCTGTCTGTCTGTCTGTCTGTCTGTCTGACTGTCTGTCTGTCTGACTGTCTGTCTGTCTGTCTGTCTGTCTGACTGACTGTTTTCCTTCTGTCTGTCTGTGGTCCAGGCCCTGTGGGCTTTGAGGAGTTCCTGTCCACTCAAGCTCCCGAAAATAACAAGAAAAGCCGAGCAAAAGCATTCAGGATCCCCGGGCTGGGCAAGAGAGACAAAGAGCCAGACGTAACGTGAGTCTCACGTACTGTAGGACGTAGGTGCAACGTAGCTGGTTAAAGATGAATATATATTCATTGATTTACCTTTATTTATTTATTTATTTATTTATTACAGACTTACAATATAACAAAGTCTTAAGAATTTGAAATCAAATGACTTTGATGTATCTGGAGTTTGATATCAGCATACACTTGACTATTTCATATTTTAAAGCACTGTTGTTGTTTATGCAGGGATTCTGCGCCGACAGATACACCAGTAAGTTACATCACACACTCACACACACGCTGGCATGCGGTGTTACACAGGGGAACCACAGTATTATCAGTATTCCACTAGTGTGTGTGTGTGTGTGTGTATTGACTCTGAATGACCACCACTCCCTCCAGCGTGTCTGGTTACTCCAGTAGACTATATTTACTTCTGCTGGATGTCAGAGGATCATTTAAGAGCCATATGACATTAACAGACATCAGGCTTAGAGTAAACACACACACACACACACACACACACACACACACACACACACACACACACACACACACACAGCCCGGCAGTA
>JAQMYI010000040.1:3051165-3067403 GCA_030014275.1 Clariallabes melas
AAAGAAGTCTTTTTAAACCCTAGTATCCATACTTCTACTCAAGTAATGAATGTGAATACTTTTGACACCACTGCTCCCGAGTACTGTCACCCATACTCCCGAGTACGCTACCCATACTACAGAGTACTGTCACCTATGCTACTGACTACCATAACCCATACTGAGTACTGTCACCCATGCTACTGACTACCGAGTACCATAACCCATACTACCGAGTACTGTTACCCATACTACCGAGCGCTGTACCGTCACCCATACTACCGAGCGCTGGCATTTCGTGCTTGCGTGGCAATTCACTTCAAAATCAATAAAAAAACCAAACAAACAAACAAAAAATATATAGTTTTACATACTTTTATACATTTATAATAGGGATGAACCGGTCGATCGGACCAGAATTTGTCTAGTTTTCACTTTGATTGCCCATGTGATCGGCTGATCAGCCTCATGTACAGTACTGAATAGAAAAGACAAACAATATCACCTCGCTGTCATCTATGAGTTTATTTCGCCTGAAACAAACTAACATACACAATATTAGTGTGTTGATTTACGACGATATGCGTGATGTAAGTGTTCAAAGTGCGCGAGATAGACAGTGTTCATATGTTCTTCGATTCTCAACCTGGATTCCCGGAACAAAGGTTCCTGCAGACTCCTGTAAAAGGGGACGATTTGCTGCCGTAATGCAGGAACAGTTCTTGTCGGATCTTCACAGGTAAACACACTCTCCTTTAACATTCCTCACAAACAGCCTTCAGGTGGGGTAAGATCGGGGGAATGGGACGGGTACGGGAAGGAATGTGTTCCGTCACCTTTTTTAAACTCGTCCGTTCATGACCGCTGCCGTATGAGCGGAAACAATACTCAACTATGAATACTTTTACCTCCATCGAGAGACCCATGACCAACAACAACTGCACAACACAACTTCCTTTTCATTACTGGGAGCACGTGCGTCTGGAGATATGCTCCGTCGACAAACGCAAATGCGCGCCTGAGATGCGCGAGTTTCAGTACTGTATATTTTGGCGCACACCGTATAACCGATATGTTCCGAGAGAGCAGAAGCTTCCGAGTCGCGCAACAGAAACGCATTTTTAATGGCGCTACGTTATCAAAAAACCTCACGTGTTAAATCAACTTTCCCCCCCCCCTTTTCTCTGTGAGCGAATTAGTCTCAAACCCACTCATTACACAGGTCTCAAAACACCGTGAGCGCTAATTATTCGAATATCGCGTGCCCGTGTTAGAAGCCGCCCAAGTCTTGTGCTCACTGTCGAATTTTCGAGTTTTGAGACTTTAGAGGTGTTTGAGGAGTTAAAAAGTCGCTGTTTCTGTATAATCCTACTGAAATATTTACACATTTTCATCCCGTGTGGTCAGAGTGAATTATTTGCTAAGTTTGACACAAACAAGTGTAACTTTTATAAATGTAACTTTTTGTTTAACTCAATATAAAGTTAAATGTTAAAATATTGTATTTCAAGTCAGGTAGTACTGTTTAAATGCTACGCTTAGGGAGAAAAGTGAGAAAACGAATGTTATAAGGAACGGGTGACATTTAATTACTCTTGAAAATTTTTCTTAAAAGGTTAAAAATTGTAACAAAATCAAAGGGAAAATATCTAAATGTATGTAATATCAACTTGTGATTCTTTGTTATTTCTGGAATTTTTTTAATTACTCAGGCTCTCACAGTGGCTAGAGAGAATGTTTGACCCCGCCCCCTTTTTAAAGATCAAAGTCCGGTTACAGTGCTAGAGGCCACGCCCCCTTTCTTTGTGAATTCAGCTCTCAATCTCCTCATATACAACACACTACTGGTGTTAAAAAGAATATCTCCAAACTGAAAGATGAAAGAGCTCTGGGAGACGTGACGAGGCGTCGCGAGCGGACACACGCACCTCTCTTGGGTTTGGGGAAGCTGTCGTGCAGGCGGAAGATGACTTTGTCTACGAAGTGCTGGATGTCGCTGTTCTCGGGCCCTCGCACAAACACCATCCAGTCGTGCGTGAAGCCTTCGGACGTGGCCTTCTTCCGCAGCTGAGCGCGGTGGCCCAGTTCCAGCTTCACCTGTACTGTGCACTGCGCGCGCACACACACACACACACACACACACACACAAAGTCAAGACATTAAAAGATTGAATGTGATCAGCAGAATGAAAATCGTACTTTGTAAAAAAAAATAAATAAATAAATAAAAAAAACATGTTTACATTCAGTTATAGCCATGTGCCAAAAAAAAAAAAATTACAGTAAAAAGAAATTATAAAATAAAAAAATATATAAATTATTAGTGCTATATATAGCGTATTATATAGTTAATATGGATACTTTTTTTAAACACTTTTTTAACTTACTATGTTAGATTTAAGATATAAAATAAATGTATGAAGTGATTCAAATTTTCTTACATTTCTTTAGATCGTGCTGCTTTTTAAGATCTTTAAGCATACTTCACTTTGTCAGACAGGGTCTATTTAAGTGATTTCTTGATTCAACAGGTCTTGCAGCAATTCTGCCTGGATGTGGCAAGTAAAATTTAACTCAGCTTTCCAAAAAAAATAAATAAATAAATAAAAATGTGGTTCATCACAGTTCAAGTAGTAAGCAATAGCAATGGGGCAATTACTTTTTCCCCCATAGGACAAGTAGGTTTGAACAGATTTTTCCCCTTCATAAATGAAATGATCATTTAAAACTGCATTTTTTTTATTCTGGTTATCTTTCTGTTCTGATTAAAAACTGTTCAATGACCTCAATCATTAAAGTGTGACAAATATAAACAAAAAAGAAAAACACTTACAAAATAAGTATTCATACCCCTTGAACTTTACCACATTTTGTCAAATTACAACTACAAACGTAAATGTATATTATTGGGATTTTATGTTTTAGACCAACACAAAGTGACGCATAATTGTGAAGTGGAAGGAAAATAATAAATGTTTTTCAAAATTCTTTACAAAATAAAATAAATCTGAAAAGTGTGGTGTGCATTTGTATTCACCCCCTTTACTCTGATCCCCCTGACTAAAATCCAGTGAAACTGAAGTCAAATGATTAAAAAGTCCACCTGTGTGTAATGTAATCTCAGTATACACACGGTTGTTCTATAAGGCCCTCAGAGAACATTAGTGAACAAACAGCATCATAGAGCACGAGGAACACACCAGACAGGTTTAAAGCAGAGTTAGGTTATTAAAATAAAATAAAATAAATAACCGACAGACAAGGAAGCTGGTCATAGCTGATGGGAAGATGAATGAAGCCAAATACAGGATGATCTTACAAGAAAACCTGTTAGAGTCTGCAAAACACTTGAGACTGGGGCTGAGCTTAACCTTCCACCCTAAACATACAGCCAGAGATACAATCGAATGGTTTAGATCAAAGCACATTCACGTGTTAAATAACGGCCTAGTCAAAGTCCAGCCCTAAATCCAACAGAGAATCCGTGGCGAGACTTGAAAATTGCTGTTTACAGACTCTCTCCATCCAATCTGATTGAGTTTGAGCTATTTTGCAAAGAAGAACAGGCGGAAATTTCACTCTCTAGATGTGCAAAGCTGGTAGAGACACACCCCACCTAATTCACCCCGAAAGACCTGCAACTGTAACTGTAGTGAAAGGTGGTTCTACAAAGGATTGTCTCATTTATTTATTTTTATCCACTTCGCAATTATGTGCCACTTTGTGTTGGTCCATCACATAAAATCCCAATAAAAAACACATATACGTTTGTGGTTGTAAGGGGGATGAATACTTTTGCAAGCACACTGTACTTGTTTATATTTTAAACAAACTCTGCCTGGTTGGGCTGCAACTATTGATTATTCCGATAAACGATTAATTTATCGATTGTTGAAACAATTAATCGGATTACGGATTTACTCAACGGCTCTTATTTTGCGATCTGCTTTTATATTTAGCTATAAAGTTGTAACTAACAATAAAATACATATTTTAATAAACTTTCCTGATGAAAATCCAACGTAGCAGCAATAAAATTATTATTAATTAAAGCTTAAAGATGAAAAATGGTTAATTATGGGTGTTAGGCTGAAAATTTTCAGATCGAGTCTGTGATGAAGGGGCGTGGCTAGGCAAATTGAAGGGTGAAGTGTGAAGAGCCGGAGAGTGAAGTAAGTAGGAAAAAGGACATGCGCCTGAAAAGCTAATTTGTGTTTTTTTTTCCTTTTAAAAAAGAAAAGCATAAGCTATCATGATATCTTAGAAAAGCATACTGCGACATAATTAATCCCAATATTATTATTATAATCGCATATGGCCGGGCCCAAGCACCAATCACCTTTACAACAATCACTTCCCTTAAAGTTTTAAAAAGGTGGGGAAAAAATATACAAATCATGGTTGTCATTTGCTTGTACCCTTACATTTTTTAAAGGGAAAAAAAAATCTCCCTTAAAAAACAAACAAACAAAAACATACTTTGGGCATTTGACCTTGCTGTGACCGTGACAATGTTTCAATAAGTTCCAAAATCGGATCAGTTCACCTGCTGATTAGGATAACAACCCCAAACTAATCAAGCTCTCGTTGTGGAGCAATCTCAAATGATACGAGGACGGAAATAAACCTAATTAGCGTCTAGTGTGCGCGCACACACACACACACTCCTATAACCATGTCTAAAATATCAAAGACTACTGACAGCCAATTAGTTGAAATATCAGGGGGAAAAAAAACAATGACAAATGTCCAAATAATTCTGTAAAATTTGTTTTGATTAAAAAAAATTTTTAAATAAACAATTGTGCAGTTTCAGATATGAAATTATTTTGTGTTCGTTTTTTAATTTTGTCAAGCAAGTCAACAAAATGACTTTTCATTCGCTTGTATTGAACAATGTTTATTAAAAATCCAATCCCATCAGGTTTCCTTTTTCTTTTCTGTGGATTAGTGCTGAATCGCTAACGTGACCTCGCTAATCCAGGAGATGAAAGATCAGGAAGTGAAAAGTGAAACGAGACAGTGTGGACACGAGGACGGCGTGAGAACGGCGAGAGACCGTGGGCGTATGTCGAGCGAGAACTTCACAATGATGGTTCCTGTAAGGAGATGGTTATGCTAAAGTCTATGGAAGGAGTGTCCAGTACTGGTCCTTTATAACCTTCAGAAATAAGGCTGCAACGTTAACAATGAGTTTTCTCAATGATTGCAATTTTGTTTTGGAAAAGTGAGACGCAGTGTTAAAGAACTACCTCGGTCATGGGTAGCTATAAACAGGTGCTGGGCGATTTTCTCGGTTAATTCAGATTGATGTTTTAACCACAAGAGCTCAGAGCAAAATGTTTACTTATCCCAAGCGGTATCGCATCATTGCTCTGTAAATTCGTCCTACCCATCAGTCTGTCCTACCTGAGCACATTAAACATATACATCACATTTCACTACATTAACGCCACGCCCACAAATCCGTGCTACTATTATCATCGACTTTTAGGGTGATGAAAAAGACTTTCTTCAATCATGTGTGTTTCTACTGATGTGCATGGTTGAGTTCACACCTGACTTATGGATTGACAATGAACGCTTAAAAAGCATCAGAAAGAGCTACCAGTGTTAAAACTAGATACTCATAGTTGAAAACGTTTCCAAGGTGATAGCCGTATGTCAGAAAATGCTACCTCTGGTAAAACTATGATATTTTTATAGATAAAACCTTTCTTTACTTTTCTAATCCTTTGCTACACTAATGCACTTATCCATTGGATTCCATCAAGGTAGAAAGTTCTCTCAGTACGACAGAGCCATGATCCAACTGCCTGCCTGCTTCATGTCTGAAACCCTAGCCTCCCAGGAACACATTTAACATGTGGAAATGGCTCGGAGTGAGGTCAGTAAGGCTGTAGGGGATGTGAAGAATTTTAATCTGTAGTTGACAAATGGTCAAAGTTTTTGGCACCATCACCTGCTATAAACGGATAACAATGACTCTGGTCAATCTTCAGTAATAGAAACAGCTGTAACACGTTTACTACTTTCCGATAACAACATGCTACCTATAACGAAGTGCTTTATTCGATAGCTCTATATACTGTTATTTCTTTGAAATTTAATCACTGACTTCCTCACATATCAGACAATGCAAATAAACAAATGTTGCATTGAGGAATCTAATCTAATCTAATCGTAAACTCTAAGCGCTACTCTTGTGACAGAGCTGCGTGTTGTAACCGAGACGCCATGGAAAGTGTGCAGTTTGCGTTTTTTTCTTCCTTCTGATCATCTTCTTTAACGCAGGTGTGTGACAGCAGATTTAACCCGCGACACACCGCAAGCTGATGAGACGAACGCCGAACATGTGGGTTGTCTTTTTTTCTCCCCCAAACATCAAAGCATGTTGAGTTTCCTCAGAAGTTCTTTCTTAAAAATATGCGTTTCAACCCTCTCTGTCTTTGTCTCATCTTCGCTACAATCGAGGGCATCTGAAGAAGGCAGCTTTCGCAACTTGGAGACTTTCCTCGAAAACGTGGCTGGTGGGGGGGCGACTAGAGCGTTTCTGATTGCATCAAAGAACAAAAAACAAACAAGACAAAAAATATTAATAGATTAAAAAAAATAAAAAATCACAGGCCTTCATTTTTTTTTTTCATCTTCCAACAATTTTTGAAAAGTACTGTTCTTTCAGGAGTGAAATAATAATTATATATATATTTTTAATATTAATTTGAGATCACCTGATACAATATCATGATACCTAGGTGCCGACACTGGTTTAAAAAACGCTTCAGTCCTGCGTTTTATTCTGGAAAACCTGAACATGGGTCTAAATATGGCAAACTAGCATGATATAGTAACACAGCATCAGCTAGTTAGCTACGTATGGCGTATTAATACTAGAGATTGGAGGGGTGGGGCGTAGTTCTGTTATTCATCATGATTCTTTTGTGTGGAAATACATGCATCTCTATAGTGACTTAAAAATTTATTATTCTCTAATTTATTTATTTTCTGTAAAATGTTGCAGTTGGAGCAAATGGTGCACTCTAAACTATTCACATGTTGGCAGGCAGCGCTGCGTTCAACTTGGAGTTCCTTTAGAACTGAAACAAAATCTGAGACATTTTTAATATTACTACCAAAATCAGGATACATTCGACCCCAGAAGTTTTGCGGGGGTCACGTTACTAGAGCACCCGTGAATTGTGAAAAAGCACAAATTTCGGATGTGGTCAAAAAAAAAAAAAAAGTCTATAAATGCCTGTTTTTATAGTTTAAACCCTAAATATTCTCCCAAAACACTTTAAATTCATTTCAAACCCCGCTGAATACATTACCCTTAAAAAAACAATGTAAAGATAAACCTGTATACTGTGCAGTACTGTACTGCTCTGTCTCCCGCAGTGCTAGAATGTAAAATACAGATGTTACCCCTATATATATATATATATACACATATTCTGTAATTCATGCAAGCACGTTTTCTTTGGTATCAGTACTGTAGGGTAAGTACGGTAATAATTCACCATCACAAGCCGCGTTTTCCTCTACGATTGCTTTGTGTTCTCCTTACAGTACTTAAAGATTTATACAGTATTACATTTTATATGGAAATTTTGCTGAAATCATGTTGATATTTATGTTACAAAATTTGTAAATTCTATTAAGAACAATATCATTTACTAATTTTGTTAAAATGTAACTGTACATAAAACGTAAATATATTGCCATGAAAAAAGGCAGAAAAAAAAAACCTGCAGAGGATATTTGCGGTTTCCAAGAAATTGTGGAGATTTCTGCGAACAATTATTAGTCAAGTTCTAAAAATACATTTAAAAAAAATCCACAAATGACTGAAGCCACGAACTCTGAACCGCGACTTTGTGGGGTCGACTGTATTTTCAGAAGCGCAATACAGATCGAATCAGCACCTGAATATCGTGATATCATATTGGGTGATCTCTAATGACTATGCTTTAAAAATATATATAATAATAATAATTATTATTATTATTATTATTATTCCGTAGCACGGTATATTTGCTCTCTTGACGATAATTTTGTTAGCTGTGGGATTCTGTCCAAAACATGGCTAGCATAATTAAAAAGGACAAATCTTTTTTTTTTTTTTTTTTTAATGTTTGTCTGCTTCCACCTGCGCTATTAGTGCGCATAGTCAGGAACTCATGTAGAGTTTGTCTATAATTTAAGCATTCATATTACTTTTTAAATAATTTAGATTTGATGAAATAAATATTTGCAAACATCCTCTTACTGGGAATCATTTGTCCCTTTAATTGGTGTTAGCCTCGATAAATACAAAATGCTAAATCTAATACTTATCTATCGCAGTTTAAATCACAATCGTAATGTTTGTCAAAATAATCACAATGCGATTAATTTTTCTCAGATCGTGCAGCCAGATATGCTGTGATGCACTGCGATGAGGAAGAAGGTTGCGTGGATATTTATGTGGTGAAAGTTCCACATGTTCAGAATCGTCTTACGCACAGGCTGAAGTCAATCTTCTGTTCTGATTATTTAAATCGTCTTATTATTAAGTCTTTGATGAGATGGTGTTCTGTCCTCACATCGCATTTAGAACATATTCGTATCTGTTGATGTTCCCACATACCTGTCTGTCCCTGATGTCATCATGTCATCTCCTCCTAATTAAAACCTGTCGTGTAAGATCAGCCATGTATGCAGTGAAGCAGGTGGCGAGACCTAATAGGCGAACAGTTACGGCGTACTAAGCATGTCGCATTTAAACATGCACACTATATTTATAGCGGGTTAGTCCAATGAACACAAAGATCACTTTATATTTTCATATATTTATATTTTTCATTTTGTTTGTATTTAAATATTCTAAAGCACAGTACACATAGTATGTAATATAGCAACCCTTTCCCACTGGCTACCTGAATGTTCATAATAAACATTATGATAAATAATAAACATGAGTTTTTTTTTTGTTTTTGTTTTTTAAACGAATAAGTAAAAAAAAAAAAAAAAAAAGTATTAAAATTGTTGAGCTTCCGTGTTTTACTTTTCGTCATTTAACGAAAATGTGACGTAAATCAAAACATTTGACTCAACATGTTCTTACTCAACCCAGGAATCGTGCTCTGAATAACACACCCGAGATAAACACCAGCAACCTTTGTTCTGTGGTAAAATTTTCAACATCTGTAGGTTTGAATCCGAGAAAGTGTTTAATCCAGAGTTGTGGGTGGGTGGGGTTTTTAAAGTATGATCATTCAATCTAAAACCGTCACGATTTCATGGTAAAAAAAAAAGTCCAGGGTGAAAATATGAAGAAATGATTTTATATTTTAAAAAAATCCAAAATGTATGGATTATTTACAAATTATAAATATTTAAAGTCACATTTCACCTTCTTGTAGGGTTGCACGATTTGATCAAACACATGCCACTGTGATCATTCTGACACACTGCAACAGAAACTTAAAATGGACCATTTTGTATTTAAACGTTTATATGATGTCATGTGGCGAACACCAAATAATTGTACAAATGATCAAAGGCGAACACCAAATAATTGTACAAATGATCTCATTAAGAGGATATTTGCCAATATTCATTTAATGACCTGGAAAGTATTTTAAAAAAAATGACAATTCCAAATCGCAATTAAAATTTTTACGTGATTAACTGTACAGCACAATTGTCTTAAATCGTATGTTTGAAATAAAGAAAGAAAGAAATGAGCCTATTAATTGATCTTTTTTTTGGCTAACGAAATTAACAATGTGATGTACACTGGTGGTGAGCTTTTTATCATCAACTGAAAACTGAATCGCGTAAAAGTATGTTGATTAAAAAACATAAAAGTATGCGAAATGTCGATTAGACACTCACCAGAGATCACTCTAGATCTATATTATCACAAAACCCACATGTCGATTCCATTTGTATTGCGATTCTGTAAACATCACGATTTTAGAAATATCCTGTTAAGACAGTAAATTTCCCCCACGATTTTGTTACAATCCTTAAAACATTTTTGTTTAGCGATCCGAACCAGTTTGGTTTAGCGATGAGTGAAAGCAGTTGAAACTTGTTTTTAACGATAATGCCGAAAGGTGTTTCACGCAACCACGCCGAGAAACGAAGCTTGTTTTCAGAAGTTAAAGACAAATCGAACAAGTACCACAAGACAAAGGATGTTCTGTAATCATCTGATGGGACACTGTAACGTCCTGTGAAACCATATCGACGAAACAAGATTTAATTTGCATGCAGGTCAGGCACTTGCAGGGATTTATGGGAATTCTTTTACTTACATTCCACTTTTATGTACAGAGTGTTTTTTTTTTTTTTAAACCCAAAATCCTGACAACTCTTTAAACACTGACCTGGAAATTGTGTCAGGTATTAAAGTGTGAATTAAGTAAAATGGCTAGCAAAGACCACAGAGGACTCAAGACACAGGACACTTTGACGCCAAATGATATCAATCATAGTGTAAGGCTTATAAGGACTCAAGCGCTTTGACATAGTGTGCAAAAAGCCCACCTGTTCTTAAGATTTTTTTTTTTTTGGAGGTCTCCACAAAGCCGCACCCTGGCTGAATCAACAGCTGCCATTAGGACACCTGAGCGTTCACACAGGAAGTTTTGGTGTATAGCTCATACACACTTGAATGTATACATGTAATACCTGGTACACATTTAGATCTAGTTGATCTGAACAACTTTCGCTATGCATGTCATTGGCTCAACTCAACAGGAAGTCAGTAATTTTGGGTTGTTTGCAGAATGCACACAATGGAATTTGATATACTCCTCCTAGGGGATTTATACGAAACTGGTTCCAATATGATCTCAACACATGGAGGATGCAAATTAGTGATGGGATTTTTGATCTCTCAAACGATTCAGCCAGGGTGAGGCTTTAAACTTGTGGCGAAAAGTGGCTAATAACCTCCTTAGTTATATATAATTATAGAGTTATACATTATGTCATAATGGTATTGGTATTTCCCCTTTAAATGCATGTGGCCGCTGTCTTTTTGGTGCGCCCGGGTGGCAATAGCGCTGGTGCTTGGGCCCGATCATAGTTCCATCTTTTTTTAAGATGCAAAATATACTAATCCATCTATACATCCAGCCATCCATTTAGGAACCTCTGTAGGCCAACTAGGGACTGTGGAGGCCAGCGGTGATTACCATTGTATTTATTCCCATTTTTACGACCGTGGCGGGACCTCCAGTCAACATTCACATGCGCATTCACACACCACGGGGGGCAATCTGGGAACGCCAATTAGCCTAATCTGCATGTCTTTGGACTGTGGGAGGAAACCGGAGAACCCGGAGGAAAACCCACCAAGCACGGGGAGAACATGCAAACCGAATCGAGCCCTCGACCCTGGACGTGCAAGGCGACAGTGACGTGCCACTACGCCACCGTGTGGCCAAAATGTACTAATAGTCTAAAATTATCAAGAAGTTGTAGTCAGGAGGGATCATTTTGTAAAGGAATTTTAATTAAAAGAAGAAAAAAAATACAAGGTGTGAACAAATACCAGTCTCCTGTAAACGAGGGTGCTCGACGCTATAGTGTGCAGTCGGATTGGGACGCACCCCGGGAAAACCCGGCGAGGGAAAAACGCAGCAGGCATAGGGGCGCGTTCCAATCCGCGTCAACGGCGCACGAGGATGCGCACTGCATCGCGCGCGGGTTAATGACGTAAGCGCACTGAGTAGTGCACTACACATCGGATAGCGAGGCGTTTGGCACTCAGCACGTCGGATAGAACCGAATTATTATTACTATTATTATGTATTTAAATATTATTTATGTACAAAATAAAAGTCTTTGCATCCCTACGCATGCCTCTCTCTATTTCACACACATACTCACACACACACACACTTCAACACATTCATGTGTCGGGTTTTAGAGGCCAGGCCAAAAAAAAAAAAAAAAGAAAACATGCACGTCTGTGTTTACATCAGGTTGTACGAAATGCAGCTAGTTGCGATAATGTGCGCGAGCGAGTGTTAATGCTGAATAGACAAGGTTGGCTGCAGGGTGTGTGTGTGTGTGTGTGAGAGAGAGAGAGTAAGAGTGTAGGAGAGAGAGAGAGACTCGTTTTCACCCATTACATTACACCCAGCCCCGACTGTAGACTCCCAAACAAACCTTTTGTAAAAGTGGAGAAAACGCAAACCCCAGCTAGTCATTACCTGATCCTCCATGTTCCCCGGCTCGCCCCTGATCCCTGTGTTTATCTACAGAAGCCGTGTGTTTTCTCAGGCCGTTGTTCCTCCCGACTCATTGTGTGTCAGTTTCAGCCCCCCGAAAAAAAAAGAAAAGAAAGAAAAACCGGAAGCCAGGCACGGCCATTTTTCTCCCCTCCCCCCTTTTCACCCACTTTCCTTCACTCCTGACTCGCACGCGACTAAACGACAGCGCGTCAAACCAATCAGAACGAAGCATCTTTGAACTTGAGCCAATCAAAAGATTTAGGAGGCGGGACTTCCCTACTCAGTAACCGGTATTTAGCAAGGGTTTGCCCGGATTCTTGGTTACGGCTCGATCTCAAATAGATTGATATTCCCTACCCCTGTACCCTTAATTATACTGAAAATGATATTCTGTGCTCCGTATTTAGTGCCATAACTAATTAACAAGGAGGTATTTGTGATGTAACCTTTGCTCATACAGTCTGTGGTGTATTGAGTAGTCTTAACATGTTTGTAATACAACAGTAATATACATACATACATTAAAGATGATTTAATATAACTTTTTAAAAAATATTATATTATATTATATCTTATGTTAAAACTGACCATTGTTGTGCATATTATTTATTTATTTATTTATGAGTTATAGTCTCTCTCTCTAAATCTTTTATTAACTTGTGAAACACTTGTTTCAAAATTATTTGCACCCCACAGTTAGTATCCAGTGTCATTTATTTTGGAAAATGAATGAATGAATTGTTTAAGGATGGAAATAATTCATTCATTCATTCATTCATCTTCCTAATGAACGAATGAATGAATGAATGAATGAATTAATTGTTTAAGGATGGCAATAATTCATTCATTCATTCATTCATTCATCTTCCTAATGAACGAATGAATGAATGAATGAATGAATGAATTGTTTAAGGATGGCAATAATTTCCCATACCTGCTTTGTTTTTACATATGTCTATATTATTTGAATAAGACATGCATTTTTATTTATATATTTCGTTTATACAAGTGGACCCATTTCTCTTGAAACGTGAAAATGTTTTGTAGATAATGTTAAATGTAATTTTGTCCCTGATAGTGTAAAAAAGCTTGCAGTGATGCACAAGTTCAAGTCTTTCATATTCCTGTTGTATATCCTTTACTCAGAGCGTCTACCTTTAACATAGGACACAAAAAATGCAAATCCTAAAGTCTCTATCTTTCAGAAGAATTTTGTAGTCTTGAATTTTGACAATGTTTTATAGCTCTTTTATTGTTCTTGCACTGTCTCTTAGTGGACGAATGACCACTGAGCGAAGCCGGAGAGCCTTTAGCAGATGGGACGTGAACTCAGACCTGGAGCTCTGGCACTGGAATCAAAGCTACGAATTCACACAATGCAGAAAGACTCAGAGAAATCTGCTTAGGCCAGCAGCCCGCTCCACACACTCCTGCGCCGGCAGGCTGTTATGACTAAAGCAGCAGGAGTGAGAGGGTTTATGTCACTGCTGGAGTCCCTCTGGATGAACCGTGTCTGTGTGTGTGTGTGTGTGTGTGTGAGAGAGAGAGAGAGAGAGAGAGAGAGAAAGAGAGAGAGAGAGAGTCTTTGGCTCTGCTTCTCTGTCCTTGTCTCCATCACGTTGCTTTAATCCCCCACTGGGGCTCCCGTATTTAATAACTCTTTTATTCCCAGCAGGACGTCAGGCTTCTGACATGCTGCTCACTTTTCTTTTCTTCTCTTGTACTATAAATTAGGCACATTTGCATATACTGAAAGCACAAAAAAGCTTCAATATTAGTGAATTAATATTAGATTGGGTTTTAAGAGTATTTGAGTTTATACTTCATTAATTTTTAACTCATGATCCTTCAGTATACTGGCGATAGAGAGAGAGTGAGAGAGAGAGAGATAGATAGATAGATAGATATGAATTTCTAACAATAAAAAATGTTACATTTGAATCCAACCCTTTTCCTAGTTACAATATATATCTATAAGCATTAAATCATTATAAAAATATTAATAGTAAGTTTTTCTTTTCCAGAAGTATACCTGTATATATATGACAAAATTATTATATTACTATAATATACATATACAAAATATACTATTTTTCTTTTCTTTTCCTGAAGTGTGTGAATGTATATGAATAAGTTTATTATGAATATATATATATATATATATATATATATATATAAACACTGCACAATAAATAATATAAGTTAATTAATAATTCAGGCAATAAAGCCCTATGCTTTTCAAGAGTGAAATAAAACACGGATCCTGAGATCTGAGAATAATACCAATACTTTTATTGAAAATCAACATATTACACTTTTCATCCATTTATAACTACATATAATGTTAAGGAACGTGCACAAAACATGTTCCAGTGCTCTCTTTTGCACTGGAGCAGCTACAGTATGTAATGAGGTCCACTGATCACTTCCTTCAGCAGGGATCATCACATTAATGACAGCTCTGTATTAGAAACGAAGACGTGACACTTTACACTTTATAGTCCCTGATCAAATCACTATCATGCTTTAAACGTGTAATAACTGTAAAGCTTGACATGTTTTAACCCTCCTACAGCTCCAGTGACATCACAAGAGATGCAGGATTTCTTTCCAAAAACACTTTTTCTTTCCTTCCTAAACCTGTTTTAGGGTGAAACTTTTATTTTCCACATATAAACATATTTAAACACGTATAGTACAGTATAGTGTAGGTTCCTGAGTAAATGTAAGGCATCACAGTCAAAAGTTAAGTACAAGGGGTGTTCAAGTCAAACCGGGACTTGTGAGTGAAGGTGTAAAAGCGATTGAGATATAGTCACGGTAAAAGTCACGGTAAAAGATTTGAATGGTGCAAACGTTTGTTTGCCGAAGTGCATACATCGGGGAATGACCAGGAGTTCCTGGGAGACCATCGTTTCAGACGGATTATATAGAGGAATAAAGGGAGTTTTTACTCTCAGCACTGTCCCACTTTGACTCGAACACCTCCTGTATATACGTGTACACAGTATCTTAGTGAATTTAAGCATTGTCTTTAACCCAGACATTAAAGCACCTTATGTACTGGATATCACCAGCGTAAAATTAATACACATATTAAATCCGGACACGCCTTTGTCGGGAGTCAGACGGAAACTCTGGCTGCGTCCGAGTAAATTTCATCTCATCTTCTCGAAGAAGACGCTTCAGAATGACATGTATTAACATACACAGCGTATTGTAATCACACACACACATACAAACGAACGAACCAACACACCCTGACTATTGTGATACATAGAGAATATCATGATCATGATCAAGTCGTTCAGGATTTACAGTGTTTCAGCGAGGCAGCAGAACAACCTCCTTCATTCCCACATACACCATGTCCTCTCCTCCGTATTCCTCTCTCTCAGCTAGCATCCTTTCTGCATTTTAGGTGAGGCCTTAAGGGCGATATAGGGCAGCCCGAGAGCCCAGTTATCCCGAGGCCAGTACTGCAGGTTGGGGAGTGAGTACGGGATCTCCAGGCTGGCGTCCAGGTAGGCGATCAGTGTGCTCGCGTACGCCGTAGCGACCACGATCAGGATGTGCCTTCAGTCGGCAAAACACAAAACAGACACGGGACGTTAGGTGTTAGTCACTACGTCAACAAATTAAAGGCATCATCGTTGATATTTTTCGTAAGCAGATGTGACATTTATGTAAGGAGTCTCCAGTATCAGAGGTACAGCTCCACCTTCAGGACAACAGTGTTTTTACACTTTTTAAACTTGAATGTTACTCACTCACTCATTGTCTATACCACTTTATCCTGTATACATGGTCAGGGGGGGCCTGGAGCCTATCCCATGAGGCGGGGTACACCCTGGACAGGGTGCCAATCCATCGCAGGGCACACACACATACACAGACTCACACACTCATTCACACACTACGGGAAATTTGGGAACGCCAATCAACCTAACCTGCATGTCTTTGGACTGTGGGAGGAAACCGGAGTACCCGGAGGAAACCAACCAAGCACGGGGAGAACATGCAAACT
>JAQMYI010000040.1:3141305-3152511 GCA_030014275.1 Clariallabes melas
CCATAGCGTTTTCACGCAGCATCTTGTTCCCGCTTTTTCAGGGAACAGGGTTACAGCAAAGTAACCCGAGACGTTTTGCCACACATTTTGGTCTATTGAGTCTAGAACAAGTCTAATGATTGCATCCTGGTGCTATTTGAGACAGATGTAAATTTTGTATGTGTGTGTAGTTAGGCTTGTGAACAAATCCACCAGTTTGTCCAGTAAGCCGCTCTCCATCATACTCTTTACCCTTTAAACCAAAACTGGCTGCTTCGGTGGAGCACTTCAAACTCCGCCAAGCGTACCATACCAACACTTCCTCGCCACCCACATGTCATTCATCAGGGCAGAACTCCTGGCTGCCTAATAAAAAAAAACCAACAGTGCCTGAAAACTCAAATCAATTTATGTGAATGTGTGAAACCACAGGAGTCAAGGACAAACACTAGCAAAGTACATGAGCATTTTACCCTTTTTCTACCAAAGTGAGCCAGTGCTAATTCATGTATGGTGTGGTCATTTGTGGTCATAAAGGAATGGACTTGGTCATCAGGAATACTCAGGTAGGCATTTAAACCATGCTCAGGTGGCAGTTAAACCATGCTCAGTTGGTTCAAAGGGGCTCAAAGTGGTCCAAGAAAAATATTTCTCATACACCATCAGCAGCCTGATGGATTCGTGTGTTCATGTTGATTATGCCAAATTACCTTTCTTTCCCATTCTGATGCTCGATTTGAACTTCAGAAGATTGTCTTGACCATGTCTACTGTACATGCCTAAATACATTGGGTTGCTGCCACATGATTGGCTGATTAGATATTTGCGTTAACAAGCTGTTTCTAATAAAGTGGACAGTGAGTCTTTACCTGACAAATTATTTCAAAAAAGGGGTGGAGCCAGAGTTGGATGAAAACAAAAAGACAAGTAACTAAATTTTTAATATTAAATATTGTACCAAAAAGGAAACACAGGCCAAATTTACTCTGTTCACAATACATAATATTCTTTATTCATCATATTATTTTTCATTTTAGTTGGTCTAAATAAAATTCCAAGACAAATACATATCCATCCAATGCACATTACAGTACACAAAGCTATGTCAATAGCATTTTAAACATGACACACAAACATAACATTTGTTAAATCTCACCATGTCTCACTGTGTCTACTAGTATGAGTCAAATCAACACACTTCAAGTGTAACATGTTAAGTAGAACAAACAAACAAGAAGAAATTAAAAAAGATCACATCAGCAATAACAAAAATAACAGTCATGTATTTCAGATCTATCGTGACTTGCTTACGGACAGTTTTTTTCACAAATAATTTGACGCTTAACATAGATTTCTGTTAAATATTTTAGCTCTTACATCAAGCTAGTTTTTAATAAACATTTTTAAAAGTACAATTCTTAAGATAGTAAAAGAAACAGCACCATTACAGAGCACCACAACAACCGACAAGTTAAATCTCACTTCATTGTTGTTAAAGCCGATGAAAAGGAAGCAGCCCGTCACAGCTCGGATCGTTTCAGATTTAAAGCACTCAGAAAAAATACATGTTGTTTATAATGCTGGGTAACAATGGTATTGTATTTTCTGGACAATATTTCTCTCCAATGTAAATGGCACATGATCTGAAATATGTCTGATTAGAAATGAATCAACATACACTATGCCTTTTTTAAAAATAGAAACTACAGGTACAGTTATCTTAACACACGTCAGTGCTTTAATAAAATGCTAATTACCTCTTCCGCAGCTTTGGGATTTTGAAATGTGAAGATGTGTGTTAGTGTTAATACCAAACTAACTGTACTGTAACTGTACCTTCCCATAAACATCATGTCAAACTATACTAAATAGGCTAATGCAAAACAAAAAAAACTAACAAATACAGTATATCTATAATACTATAAACTGAAAAATGAAAGTAATAATAACAACCTATTTCATTTATAAAGCACCTTCATAACACTTAAAGTTGCTTAGCTCTTCTAATGTTAATTTTATCTAACTCGCTCCAGTGCTTAGTGTATTAAAGCAAAACAAATGCTCTTAATTTAATCAATGCTAAACTGGTGGATATACGCTTCCTAAATTTGTTTGCTACAAACTCAAGAGCAAATGCAATGAAGCAAACTCTGGATGGGAAAATCTGTCCAGATTGATCACAGTGGGGATGAAAAAACGATGGAAATAATGTCATTTCTGGCCAAATTGTCAACTTCTGATAAACTATTTAAAGCTGAAATGTCTAAGCATCTTACATAAAATAATTTTTTTATTTTTTGGTTTGTTTTTTGATAAACACAAGCCACATCAAAGAAATGTTAATTTTTTGGGGGGGAACAAAATAATCAGATGACACATCTGCATTTGCTGCTTTGTTTTAGTCAGGTCGATCAAACGGTTCTTACAAAATTTAATTAATTTATATAAACACCAAATGTGATGAGTTCATTCACCACTAATCACTTTAGTATTTTTTTGTTTTTGTTTCGTAAGTATCCTATATATTTTTCTCTTTAAACTGACAGCTACCTCTTTTTTTTTTTGCTAATATTCTAGGTAGTGTTCATAGTACTATATGACATCTGACAGCTGACAAAAACTTTTTAAATTCTGTCATCAGGTAACATAACTGCATAACAAGTAAATGTTTATGTAGTTTTATGTTATAGCAACTAACATAAAACTACATAAACATTTATAAATGCTTCTCCAATAAGCATTATCTAACTAAATTGACTAAACATTTTAGTACTAAGTTGACCCAACAACTACATAACCTCTTTATAACACCTGACACAAACCTACAGAAATGTTTGTAAGTGCCTACTCCAATAAACATCACAAGCACATAAGCACTAATTTCTGTAATGTTAACATTAATATTAAGGTGATATAACAACTACATAAACCCCTAATTATAATGGCCATAACACTATATAGACATGTATAAATGGTGTTAGCTGATCCATACTACTTTATGTAATTTGTATGTAAAGTTGACAGAAGGACTACATAAACCCTTTATGACAACTAACAGAAACTTAAACACATTCAGCAATGCTTACTCTGACAAATGCTGGTTGCCTTAATTTCATATTAAAGTGACATAGAAACTACAAAACCCATTTATGAACCTACATAAATATTTGTAAGTATTTCTTTAATAAGTGCTGGCTGACATAATGACCATTAACAAACATTTATTAACACTTAAGAATTGGCTAAATAATAATTTCTAGAGTTTTCTTTATCTGAGTCAAGTGACAAAGATGGTTGTTATGTCAACTGATTATAGCCTAATGCACTACTAGTGTGTCAGATCCACATAAGAGCTATAAGGTGATGCAACTGACCATGTGAGTTTGATGAAATAAGTTTACATTTTTAGAGTAAATAACCTTGGCATAGAAAGCATTACATGGTTATAAGAAAGATTGTTTTTTTTTTATATGATTATGAAAAAAAAAAAAAAAAAAAAATGAAGATTGTTCAAGATTATGAAGATTGTTTCTTGCCCTTGAGTAATTTTCTTATTACTGCTTATAAGAGCCCAAGGAAGTCCAATAACTATGTCATGTCACCATAATGACAGATTATGTATATAGCTAGAATGCTGTCATGGTATGCATTCTAGCACTCAGGTTTATAGCACAGTATGTAGCGGTACATTGTGTCATAAAGGGCTTATGTAGCTCTTATGTAGCTCTATGAACACTACCTTTTATTCGAATTGTTTGATGTGTAAAAATACAGCTTCACGCCAGAGTATAAGGTAGCGATCATTCATGACCTCCTGCTATATCGGTCTAGCGATCTGAATAAGTGTGTTGAGATCATAGTTAGATTAATACTCCTGAAATCTTCCAATACCGAAGGGCAAGATCAGGGCAATCACAATACAGTCACAGAGAGGTTATACAGTATACAGCATATATAAAGCTTATTATACTGAATGGTTGATACTAAGTGGTTGATTGTATTTCCACAATTTTTAGATAAGCTAGATTTTTTTATGATATAGATTGACTTTTTTTTTGGCCGTCTTTTTTTTTTTTTTTTTTCCTGTCTAAAGTGAGATATAATTAATGCAACATGTGACATCCAAGTATTCCTGCATTAATAGAAGGGCGCTAAGATTCTGAAGATTCTGCAATGCAACATTGACTTGAACAATACATCATGTTGCAGCCATGAAAATATCATCTTTTCATGCTCCTTTATCCTTACGCTATATAAATACCTGGAAATAATACTATGATCATTAACATATGTCTTTAAGCCACTTCACTCCGCCCACCTTCCTCATTCCAGCACCAATGACTATACTATGAAGTCTGATTTCTATTTCTAGACTAAAAACACATTTGTGTATCTTTAATACAGAACTGAGACGTTTCATTTACTTCTTAGCAACACTAGGTCTCACATCATCAGCGCAAAACAGTTAAGCAGCGACTGTCTCTTCGTTGATCGAATACATTTGAGAAAGGAATACTGTGCAAATACTGTATGATTATTGGATGAACTGTACATTTGCCACTTGTGTGATGTCATCCAATCTCAGCACAAACACCTAAAGCTCCTAATAAAACAAGAAAGAATTTTCCAATAGAAAAAAAAGAAGAAGAAAAAAAACACACCAAAAAGGATAAACCAATATAATGTAAACAGTGAATAGTGTGTGGTCATTAGTGTTGTAGACTTTTTTTTAAACAGAGCACTGCACAGTTCAGGCGTTTTCCTTACATTACAGCTTTAACACACTGATATTTCCGTCATTGCTCTATCTTATGAGAAATAGAAAAGAGGAAGTGATCAAAAAAGAAACCTGAATGTTCCATGCAGAGTCCGGGACTGAGAACTGGTTCTATGCTTGGACAAAAAACTTGTCTGTTTTCATTTCTGTGCGGATGAATAGAAACGTCAGTTTTTTACATTTTAATAAAAAATGCACATGCGGTTTGAAATGAGGTTACTGGTTTTACTCTAGAGCATGATGGCTGTTGGATAAAAAGTGAAGAGCAGTGATTAATTACGGTGTAACATTTGTGAAAGTAGAAATTGCACTTGTGTTCCGCTGCTGTGAAATTTGATAAAGTATTCCTGTCATAATCTCTCCGATTCCTTGTTAAACTCTGAGCACTGAAAATGAATGGATTCAATTTTTTCCTAAAGATTCTTTTGTTGAATTAAGTCAAACTTTATGTTTCAAATGTACTTCTACTACAAATATAAATTTTATTTACTTTTCCGATTTTCGTTCAATTTGATGAACAAATGTGATAAAATGAGTACATTGTTACAGCTGACCACTGATATGATGGTTTCCAGGATTTGCTCAATCTGAAGCTGCTTTCACACTAGGCATGATTGCTTCTCCCTCCCCTCTCCCTCGCTGGCTAGCTGGCCATCTTCGTTCTCCTATGCACCAACTGCACCAAGTTGGTTTGCGTTCCAGAAGAAGAAGAAGAGTATATAGATGTCGACCTTTTCATTATGCCTAAAATTGTTGATATTTATGAGAAAATTCCAAGAGCGACCATGTCGCCTGCTTTCCTACTTTATCAGCTATGACCATGATTGAGACAGATATCAGAAGAGACAGGTGGCTTTGTTGTATTCTAACCAGTGTTCCCTTGTATTTGATTTGAACCATGCCCGAGTACAACACACAGTCTTCAAAAGCAGATTTTCAAGTATATTCCAGCACCTTACGCTTATCCGTACCCGGGCACGGTACAAAGTTTTTACATCACGCAAATGTACCATACTTTGGGGTCAAGAGTACTCGGAGTACTCGGCCTGACTCTGTAGTGTGAAAGCAACCTGAATCTGTTGCACTGAATTTTGGATTTTGTTGTCCCACCAAAATTTTGAACATGAAACAGGCTGATCTTTAATATTTCGATTAAAAACATTAACCATAACATTTCCGATATTTCATCTTTCCCAAATATTTTGCATGTTAATTCATTTTCTTTAAGTGCTTATTCCAGATCTATTATAATCTATGAATCAATACAGCTGCTCCCGCTCCTGTCTCTTAAGTTAGCTTTAGCTAATTCAGGAAAACAAAGTCAAAGCCAGATGTAGGAAGTTCTCTAACTTGCAAATTTAGGTTTGGTATTTCTATACTTGGATCAATAATTCATAAAGTTATGAGCCTATAAGCAGGAAAAAACAGTAATCTGTGCAGTCCTATGCTCTGTTTTAGCTGTAACTGAGTAGAACCAAAGTATCCCGTTTGAAATATGGAAGAAATAAGAACTAGCACCATGTTTAGGACAACTAATAAAAGACAAATGTCTCTCTCTCTCTGTCTGACCATCTGACATTCACAGGAACTGCACCAGAGCAGCTGGTTTGGAAGAGTGGAGGACAGCAGCACAGTCCCTCTCTTTTCTTCATTTCTTTGCTCGATCTCTTTCACTCTCTTTCTCTCACTTTGGGGTGGGATTGGGACTCCAAGCATGGAAAGAAGAGACCGAGGGAGCACAAAGAGAGAGAAAAGGAGAGAGAGAGAGAGAGAGAGGAGAAGAGAGGAGGTCAGTGTCCTTGGCAGGTCTTGCAGCACATCTGTCTGAAATATGGGCGGCTGCAGAACTTAAACCTGAGCACCAGGGGGCAGTATGCGACTGTGTTCACATCTTTACACTCTACAGGGGGAAAAGAGAAGAAAAGACACTCTGTAACAGAAGATTTGGAGATTTTCCATGTGTGTTTTTGTTGTTAAAGCTGTCTATAAACAGGCAGACAGCCAGACAGACATATCCAGTGACAAAAAGATAAATATGTAGGTAGACCAACAGACAGACAAACAACCTGAGCTCAGGTTACTGTCTGTCTGACGTCGTGTCCATGTGGGTCTCTTCCAGGTTTCTACGGTTTCCTCCCACATTCCCAACACATTCCAGTAGCTGGACTGGGTATAGGAAATTACCCCGAGTTGTGAATATGTGTGTGTGAACGAGTGTGTGTTAAAGGTGCCATGCAGTAGACCAGGGTCCACCTTGAGCGCTCACCCTCAGGGTTGTCTGTGGGGACGCTGATGTCACACTTGCTCCTGCACTGCTGCATGAAGGCAGGTCGGTGCAGCTCCAGACACTCGTTGGACGGCAGACCAGTGTGTGACACACACTGCACGGCACGCATCTGATGCCCAACGCCACACTTAGCTGAACACTGGCAATAAAACACACACATACAGAACTAAGCATACACACCATGGATTTGTTCGTAACAGCACATTTTTTTTATCAGGTTGTAAGTGTGTAAAAGAAATAATAAACATGAAGCTGATTAATGACAATTTGCACCTAAAATACTGTGCGATTTCCAACGTTACAAAGCAACAGTAAGGACAAACACTGAGTGTTATTTCTTCTGCATTACTGAGAATAATACTGTAATTCAAATCAAGACACCAAGCTGGGCTAATAAATTAACCGTTACTAGCTAAAACTGGCAAATGACCAAACCGTTGCTATGATTACAGCGACATTTTTTGTGCTTTTCTGTAAAAATCTCCCAGCTGTATGATGTGAAGTGGGATTTTTTCTTCTATAAATGTCAATCAGACCTCGCTCCATGGACCAATGAGCCACTGAGGAGGAGGACAACGCTGCAGGTTACAGCGCATCCTGGTGGTGGGACGGCTATGTTTAGGACACTCGGACTCGTCCAGGACGTCTCCGCTCTCTCCACTCCTGCACAGAATTACCCTCTGCCTGTAACCTGGACCGCAGCTGGGAGTGCACTACACGTACAAGGAGAGAGAGAGACAGACAGACAGAGAGAGAGAGAGAGAGATGAACTTCAGAAAGTAAGCTTACAATGTGACCCACATTTCTTTTAAAACATTTTAAAGCCGTTGGATCATTGCTGAGCGTACTGCATTAGTCAAAGCTGTGAGGTATGACAGATTTAAACACCAAGGTGTTTTGAAAATCTATCTGGGTCTGGACTTACTTCTTTCATTCTCATGTCTTCTTGTTACTGAATCACTGTCTCTACAGTGCACGTATGTATAAATGCACATCCATCTATCCATCCATCTATCCAGGAACCTCTGAAGTACAACTAGGGACCATCGGAGGCCAATGGTGACCATTGATTTTACAGTATTTCCATTTTTTATGACCGTGGTGGGACATCCAGTTAACATTTACATGCACATTCACACAATACGGACAATTTAGAAACGCCAATTAGCCTAATGTGCATGTCTTTCGACTGTGGGAGGAAACCAAAGTACCCAGAGGAAACCCACCAAGCGCAGGGAGTACACAGACCCTGAGGCGGGAATCGAACCCTGGAGGTGCTACATCCTCTCTACAACCATTATCCTAACTTTAAGATGAGGTTCAGTAATTATAATCATTTACATATTTAATTCAAGTTTCATGATTTAAAAATGATCAAAGTAAAGCAACCTTGCAAATTGGTTCATTATGTACTTACTGTATATTAACATATAATATATTAATCAAAAAATAATTCATTATATATATTAAATCAATAAACTATGTAATATAAATGGAAATATTTGTATTTATTTTTGTAATATGAGCGAGTGTGCCGGGAGCTGAAGGTGTACCTCAGACCAGTCAAGGGCGTGCCATTCAGGTGGACAGGTGTGATTATTGCAGGGTTCGGTGAGGGGAGGCCGCGGCTGGACGCATGCGGAATCGTCCTGAACCTTCTCTTCCGGAGAGCTGATCTTCCTCTTACACAGCACCTCTCGCGTCTGCACGCCTCCACTACAACTCCTGCTGCACTCGGACCACTCGCTCACCCACCAGCTGACAGAGTGTGTGTGAGAGAAAGAGAGAGAGATCAGATTAATGCACATGTACGTTGCACTAATGGTGTTCAGGCCAAACCAGAACTTTTGATTGCGTCTATTTATATCTCTATATAATCCCCTACTAGGCTAATCCACTTATCCCAGGGTTTCACTAATGCTTGGAAACCATCAAGGTAGAACGTGAAAGCCATGAAACACTGGCCTCCCAAGAACTCCTTTAATGGCCCAAACATGTGGAAATGGCTTAGTGTGACAATGTAATGTAAATTTTCAAACTTCAGGTGTTCCACTCGCTGAATGTACACCCTTCTATAAAACATTTGCAAATTCTAATGTTTCACTGCGTCCAAGAGTCGCATCACCGTACTGAGCTTGAAGTCTTCTTCAATAGTTTTTACACCTTTCCTTCAAGTCCCAGTTTAACTTGAACACCACTCGTATTCACCAATATTTTCCCTTTGTCTTTCTATTTTGGTTGCACGCCAGTTCCTGCCCACGAGCCGGCTCTCTAGAGCTATGAATCACAGGTACTGTAGACCGTTGATTCGATTTGATGAACCCATCCGCCACACAACCAAATAAGCCTGGTTTTAGGGCTAAACATGTTTTGTTTCCAAGATAAAACTAATTTAATATTTTTGCTCTACACACACTCACGTCGGAGGACACGGCGCTGTGTTGCATGGACGTTTCTTCTCTTTAGGCTTGCTCTTCTTGTCACAGAAGTGATTGAAAACCACTGAATAATCCGATTGCTTTTTACACACCACCTGCTGGATCTGAAACCCTGTCACACACAAACACATACGTATTTCTTTCTTAATTTTCCAGCCATTTGAGTGTGTTGAGTGTGTGTGTGTGTGTGTGTGTGTGTGTGTGTGTGTGTGTGTGTGTGTGTGTGTGTGTGTGTGTGTCCCCGTACCTCCAGCGCAAGAGACGGAGCAGCGGCTCCAGGATGTCGAGTGCCAGGTGAAGACACTCTGGGTGTCTCTGTTTACAGGGGGGTTAAAGCGGTAATGAATACCTTGGTTCTCTTCCCTTACCAACACCTACCACACACACACACATAGAGTCAGGGATTGTCGAAAATGTTGTTCAAATACATCAAAAGTTTCAGAAGAGTAAATGGAAGTTATGCAACAAGCTCAGAGAAATAGGTATTATATTCAACTAGCTTTTTCCACAACATCTAGATTTGGTTACCATGACGACGAGAGTCATGTTGGTGGGCCCTAATGCCTCGAGGGTCTCAGGCTGATCAGCAGGTCGGCTGTAGTGGAACGTCGTCCCACCGATGTCGAACCGGCGTGGTGTGTCGATGGTCAGCTTGCCGTTGATGAAGTATTGGTCACTTTTGCCTTTCAGAACTGCAGGGGGGGAAGTTGTGAAGATATAAAAAAAATATTATAAATATTCTAAAAGATGCTAAATATGACAGTACTAGAATACATCTGTGTATTATAAGGCTAAGCTATTAGACAAGGTTTCACTTGTCTCGACTGATTTGTCAAAAGTTGTTGATTTCCGAACGTCATGTGATCACAACTGAGCCAATGGTTCTTCTCTCGTCACTCGTATAGTCAACATCCATGCGCATGTGTACTGTTTACTGTAACATTGTGGGCAAAAATAAAATTCGTTTTTTTTTTATATTATATTTTGTGTTAATTATTTTTATGTGAATATTTTGGGGCTGTGGAACGAATCATCTGAGTTTTCATTATTTCTTATGGAGGGAATTCACTTGACATATGTGTGCTTTGATATACAAGCATGCTCCCAGAACAAATTATGCTCGTAATCCAAAGTTTAACTTGGAGTTAAGTGTAGAATGAATGATGTTCTGAGCATGCACTGAACGGTCTTAGCGGAAGAAAATTGCTATGAGGTGGCGATTCGATTTGTATTTTGATACTGTTAATATCACGATTTTATAAACATCCCGATTTTATATATATGGACACTTATGGACACTGCACACCTGCACATTTACATATGTATATTTAATTTATATATTTAATAAGACACGTTCATGCATATTTGCACACCCACCAGTCATTTTTATTTACACTAAAATTTCTATATTTTTGTATATTGTATAGAATCTCTTCTTTTCCATATTTGTAAAGCTAAGTTTTCTTATATTTTTCTTATATTGTATATTTGTCCTCTATAGATATATTATTGTTATCCTAGCTAAATTTATTTTCTATTATATTTCTTTTTTATTCATATTTATTTCCTATTTTTAATATTTTATTTGTAAGGTCACAGGCAGTCGTATAAGCATTTCACTGCATTTTGTACTGTGTATGTGACAAATAAAATTTTAATTTAAATTAAAAAAAAGATATATATTTTTTATATTAATTTATTAATTAATTTATTTATTTATCAAAA
>JAQMYI010000040.1:3162667-3174636 GCA_030014275.1 Clariallabes melas
AAGTGTTTTCATATTATTTTACAGAAATAAATGTGTTGCCCAAGGACGAGCACCGTCTCATTCTTAAAAGTGTAACACTAGCATCATGTTGGCGACATGCTAATCATATTATCTTCATGCTAGCAACATGCTAATAATGTTGCTAGCTACATGCTAATATAGTTAGCATAATGCTTGCGACAAGCTAATCATCTTAACATCACATCATGCTAGCAACAGGCTAACATGGGGGTGGGCTCATTTTACTCAGGCAACCAATCAGTTTCTCAGGATCATTTTGAAACTGTCAAGTCATGCACTAGGCCTGAGTTTCGCTACGGCAAGCACCACTCACATTTTCTCCAAAACAGTTTTCTTATTAAGTCCGAGCCATGACTGAACTGCCCTCTTTAGGTCTGAAACGCTGGCCTCCCAGGAACTCCATTACATGTGGAATGGCATGGATCGAGGTCAGGACTGGACGGGGAATGTGGCATTAACTTCCACCCAAGTGGTGTGGGTAAATAATTGTGTGTACAATTCTCACAGACAGACGTGTCTCTTCTTCAAGCGGGCGACCAATTATTCAACAACTTTTAAGGATCAGGCGTTCCACCCGCTGAAAGTTAACGGGAACGACTGCAGTGGGCTCCGAGCCACCTCGACCAGGATCGTCACTCACGGACGTACGGCCTCTTTAAAACGTTTGCACCGTTCAAATATTTTACTGTGGTCTCATCACCATATTGTGCTTGAAGTCTTCTGTAAACGTCACTCGGTTTTACACCTTTATTCTCCAGAAATTGCATCGTAAATCACGGTTTAACTTATAATCATAATTTTTCCTAGAGTGTTTAACCCATTTACACAGAGATAGTTGTATATCATGAATGGAAAAGTGAAGTGCACTGAACGGAACCCACATAAAAGGATTCCTTATATAGGCTTTTGAGGACAAAAAGAAAGAAAACTGCTGTGCCTTATAAATCTCACCCGTTATGGTTTACGTGTCCCAGTGACTTTGTGTCTTGGTTCGGGGATGAAGTCTCGCGAGAGTGCGCAGCCGCGCCCCGAGGTCATTCCAATGACGTAACAGGGTCAAGGGATCCTGTTAAAAGGACACCCAAGGAGAAGCTCTAGGAGGCCGATCCAGCTCTCCCACTACACACCCGGATAAAAAACCCGGACTTTGGACAATCATTCCACACCCTTACACACCATCGCTTTTTGTATATATTTTGTAAATATTATTATTATTAGTTTTGGTGCACCTCTTTTGTTTATTTATTGTTTAATACACTCTGGGTTATTGGTTCTGTGCGTCTTTTCTTGTTCTGAGCGGCTAACACTTCACCGAAGACTAGATTAAAGATCCTGTTTAGTGTAACCGGGTTATTCATTTATCCGATCGTACTGTAGGAACTACTTCCATAAATGTTAAATAAATGTCTCCCGACAAAACAACTTTAACAACTTTTAGTTGTTAAAAAACAGCAAGTATGTCCCAATAAGAATTAATTCACACTGATATAAAAATTATTTATTTGCTTCATTCTTCTACTTTTTCTTCTGCTTCTGATACTAGACACCTTGTGCTCAGATCAACAAAGTTCTTGAGTTTTGCATCTACAGTACCTTACTGTAACACTGGAAGACTCTTTAATGAACCTTTATGAATAGATGAAAGAGGAGGCAAGAGGAAAAGCGTATGTCTGAAATAAGCACTCGCGGTGAAAGTGGAACTACTCTGTGTGTGTATGTGTGTGTGTGTGTGTGTGTGTGTGTGTGTCACTTGTCCAGCTGCAGTTTCAACATCACTCACCGCCTCTGTACGGCTTCCAGGTGTAGAATTTCCCCCGGAAAGCAACGCTGTCAAAATCCGAGCACTGAATCTCTCGGAAATCCTGAGACATAGGAGGGCACTCCTGCAACGCAGAGAGAGAGAGAGAGAGAGAGAGAGAGAGAGAGAGCAGTCAGTCTAAGCTCTTTTCTTATATTATACAAAATAACAGGTAAGTCATTAGTATTTGCATTTATTTTTGACACTTGTCTGTTTCACGATGTTACCGGAGGCCATGTGTTCGCATTAATTATGCACAGGATAATCATAGGCATGAAACGTCTATTCTTATAACACACACCACATACTGTATCTTTAATAGAAGCCGATTGGTTTTTATCTTTATTATACACTGCTTGACAAAAAAAGGCAAAAAAAAGGGTCTGCATCAAGCAATGAAAATTTTTTAAATGACTGAAATTGGGTTAAGAACTGTTCAACACATTATTATAACCTGGAATGATATTGCACTTTGTTTCCTCAACTTGAAGAAAGAAATGTGGTTGGAAAGAATCTCGAATGATCGTGATCAGAGATCACTTAAACGCTTGGTGAAGTTGCATTATAAATAAACAAGCAGTAGAAATCAGAGCTATATTTAATAATGAAAGTAGGAGCATTTCCACACACACACACACACACACACACACTGTGATGTGATGGGAATTTGAGAATAAACAGCTGTATGGCCATAAGAAAACCACTAGTTAGTGGGATTCATCAAAAAAAAGCCTTCAGTTTGACTTTGGAGCATAAAGATTGGACTTTAAAGAAATGGAAAAAGTGTGGTCATGTGGTCATATGAGTCCAAACTGAGCCTATTCCAGAGCGATGGGCGTGTCAGGTTATGGTACGGGTAAGTCGTGTCCTTTGCCTTAAGTAAAGGAGCAGATCTGGGGGACTCATGGACGTATTATGTATTATGGTGAACTGGTATGTTTAGATGTTGTCTTCCTCACTCTCATTGATCACTCAGGTTTGTTGACTGTGAAGTGATTGGTTGCTTTACATCCCAGGGCGCCCTCATGTCTGTGTTTCCTTCTGACTCTCCCTTTTAGTTATGCTGTCGAAGTTAGTCCTGCCGGAGTCCCTGCTTTGACTGTGCACTAAACATACATTCACTTTATGTGACTGTTACTATACATAACTGTTTTCCCTCTTTCTCTTCTCTACTGTTCTCTTCTCTCTCTCTCTCTGTCGAGCTACACATGTCGCAAATCAAAGCTGAAGGCTGAAGGATTATAAGTGTGCTAGAAACTTAATTACTTGTCTATATATATTTCTAGTTTTTATTGTTTACAAATGTGTTTAAATGTGATTGTTTTTTTTTTTTGCTTCGGGCAAAAAACTACATTTGCAAGTGGAAATGTTTCGATTATATAAATTCCCAAATAAAAAAATTGTTACATATGATTTTTTTTAAAGTTCTTTGAACTTTTAAGTTATTTGGGAAATCGCAATATTGAACCACTGCATTACACAGCAAAACACAGCACATCCATGAAGAGCCAATTGCATCACTTCTCTCTGTCACATGATCAGTGATGTGAAATTATCAAATGCGCCAAACAAAAGCTGTTGTAAATGAACTTAACATGTTCAATGGGCTTTGAGAATGTTGAAGCCAATAAAAAAAATGATTACACTCTGTTCCATTGCTGTTTCCCCAGCAGTCATGGACTTCTATGATAAGGACATTTCTGTACATTTTTAATTATTTAAAGATCATAATTCCCATATTTTATGAATAATTTGCTTATTTCTACAAATAATACTAAAAACTAATAAAACGTTCTGCATTTCTCTGACATTTTTCCTCCACACTCAGTTCAGAAAGTGCCTAAAGTGGTCATAAAGCAAAATAAACATTAAGTAGTAAAAGGTTGTGACCTCTGGAGACGGACACACCTGGCTTTAAAAAACTCTTTTTTGTGTTTGGTGTTTACTGCTGGACCACACTATGTGTTTTACCTAAAACTCACCTCGATGTTGCAGGATTTGAACCTTTTCCTCTCGCCCAGACAGAAACGTCCTCCAATGGTTGGCCTGCTCACACACACACACACACACACACACACATAAACTGAGATTAAAGCAACATCTGAGAGCAATTTCACATGAAGTCCTCATCACGCTGTCAACTCCACTCTATGTTATTCAAAACCAGACATCATGTCTGCGCCTGCTCGGTTTAATTTTTATTTGTTTTTTCATCAGTGAGTTACACTGGCCTTAATAACAACACATCATATTATAAATAAAATACACTTCATTACTGAGAGTACACGATGAATTACAATCAGGACAAATCAGAACATGACAAACATAATTACTTTGATATGCTAGGAAAATCTGGCAAACCGGCAGCACGTGAGAAGAAAAACGTTCTGAGACGCTGGTTTATTAGTTATGAAGTGTACGCAAAGTGCAAAGTGTAGGTAAGTACAGTACATGTGAGTCATCAATCAACACACAAACAACCTTACAGAGAGTTACGTACACAACTGTAGCAATAAATGGTGAGTTTGACACAGAGAAGCAAGAACAGGAAATATTGATCATATATAGAAATCAATTTTATACAAACAGGACAGACTGTATAATAGGGTGTGTGTGTATGTGTATGTGTGTGTATGGAAATGGTTGTAATTCCTGAATAGTTAATACCACACTTTTGTCAAAACCCCTTGAATTAAAGCTGAAAGTCTAAACTTTGCTCACATTTTGAGTCTTTCAAATGCCAAAAAACCCTTATCTTTGTTCCATAATTTATGGACCCAGATGTAGCTTTCTTTGTTTAATAATCGGTTTATTATTAAATATCAACGATGCATCGTGTTCACCATATAAGGACCTGCTTCTATAAAAATATCGTGGGGACCTGGAGCCTATCCCAGGAGACGTAGAGCACAAAGCGGGATACTGTATACCCTGGACAGGGTGCCAATCCATCACAGGGCACACACATACACACACACACACTCATTCACACACCTCGGGCAATTTGGGAACGCCAATTAGCCTACTGTAATCTGCATGTTTTTGGACTGTGGGAGGAAACCGGAATACCCGGAGGAAACCCACCAAGCACGGGGAGAACATGCAAACTCCATGCACANNNNTGTATCACGCATGCGCTTCTTGTTTTGACGCCGAGCATCACGTGATCACAACTGAGCCAACGGTTTTTCTCTCTCTTCCACTGCAGAATTGTGGGTAATCGTCTCCCCTGCTCGGTCTTAGTGCGCGACTCTCACTGGTATAATCAACATTTGGTTTACGAGTGTTTTGAAATACGCTTCCGGAACGAATTATGCTCGTAATCCAAGGTTCCACTGTAGTTACTTTAAAAAGTAACGTCCCCCAACACTGATTAGGACACCTTCTGACCAATCAGAATCAAGATTTCAGCTGTACTATGGTATATGTGTATATAACCGTAACGTCAATTTGTAACAAAATGTACATTATATCTGGGAAAAATGTCTCACCTGGGGCTGTCACAATGCCGTACAGAGGAAGAGACTCCGCCCCCACAGGTACGACTGCACTCCTCCCACGGAGACCACGTACCCCATTGACCGTCTACTCCCTCTGGACGAGTGCCGTATGGTACACACATCCGCTTGTAGCACCACTGCGTCGAGAAAAAAAAACCCTTAGCATCATCTTTATTCTCAAACTAAAAGTGTAGGCACCCTACTCTCAACTCAATGGACACTAATACAGAGAATTCTGCTTCTGAAGCTAAGTAATTTATAAGTTATATGTTTTTCTTTTTTAGGACATACTCACCCCTTTGTCTATCGTGCTGGTTTGGCAGATGGTGCCTTCAGCTGCGGGGATGCTGCTGGTTATACAGCGGTTACTCTTGCTCATACACCAGAGTTCACTGCACACCTCCTGCACACAAACCCACAACAACAGACCTTTTTAATATTTCTTCAACAAATGCAATGTATCATCTAAAACTAAGTAGATTTTAAAATGACAGAATGACAGTCAATTAAAAATGGATTCGTATGAGAACTTTATGGTTACCATGTTTAATATGGAAAGCCATTGTGGCCAAAAGCTGTTGCCATGATTGCATTAGTAAAGTTATTATTTTATGTGTTTGTCAAAAGTCTTACTTTGACACATTTTTTGCATTGTTTTCCTCTGTCTATTTGAACCAATTTATACAGCTGCCATTAGCATGTACAGCTGATGTGTGCTTCCTCCATATTAGTCTGTGACAAACGGCAGACTACACACTCAGAGGAAAGTGCTATCCACCCTCTTCCACACACACACACAAGCTCACAGATGCCCATAAGCCCATTATGCTCACATGCACATAATTGGCTAGTGTTCCTGTGATTGACAAGAAACAGACGGCATACTGTAGCCCGCTTACTCCAAAAACACAGTCAATTGTTTAATTTTATTTACATTGCAGGCATTCACACTGATGTTAAAAGCTAAACACATCACAAGCCACAATTCTATCTGTCTATAAAACACTTGAAGTTTTTTCATTAAAATTATTTGTTTAAAAAAAGAAGGTTTCGTATCAATACTGCTGCTTGACTGGGTGTAGTGGCTCAGAATTTAGCACTACGCCACTTCAGTTTTTGCTCTCAAGCAGCTTAGAGCAGACATGAAGTTTAACTCAACAAAGCACTGACATCTAGTCTGACATGTACCACATGCATCAGAAATACTGAGCACACCACTGCTTTCGAAAAAAGAGTGGTGGGTGAACTGAGTGTTAAGGTGCTATCCGTGCACATTTGCATCAATCACCTAGTTCACTGCCATTTCTCAATGAGACGGCACTTAACTGAGCTGCTTTTAAGTCCCACTTTTATGCTGTATGATTTCAAAGTGCTGGCTACCTACCCAATTACAGATGATGCCAAATTCTTATAACCAACCCTAAGACAGTAGGTGCGATTTGTCAGCTGTTTTTTTTTTTCTTCACTTTTCAAATGTCTTTTTTTTTAGCATAGCTGTTTATCCAACAATAATTTTTTTTCCTGCTTTAAAGAAGTCATCCACATAAAGATTTCTACAGTTTGTTATTTAATTAATGCAATTTTATATTAATGCGCTTACTACGTAAGGTAAAACGCACTCTACAGTATGTACCGTATATCTTTTACGCATTGATTTAATTTAAAGGAAATACTTGTCAATTGACATTTTCTTCCAGAAATAGCACAGCTAGTGAGACACTTGAACAGATTGACATAATTTGACATCATTTCTCTAAGCAAACAACAACAAACAACAATTTCTCTAACAAAACAATGAAATAGATAGAGCACTGCTCCACACTTGTTATTCAATTACTAGGAACCACTTTCAACTTAAACATCTGCAACAAACTGTGAAAATGCATTCACAGAAATGTTCATCAACCTGACATTAGTCCACAGCTCTAACCCCGGACACAGAACACACACACACACACACACACACACTGCACACCATTCCCACACGGGTTCCTAAGCTAACCCAATGCAAGGATTAAAATCAGAACGCGTCTTAAATGTCATTTCCTATTCCAGATGTTTTTCTAGCAGCATGTCATAAAAAACGACTATACACATAAAGTCCTGGGTCAATATAGACAGGTATACATGTTTTTAAAGACTCGCTGGAGCTGGACTAAAGCTCTGTGGTCTGCAACCGTCCTGCAGAAGGTACAAGTGGTCATAGTTATGGTTGTCGTAGTGAGACCGCACAAAGACGAAAGCAGCAACCTTTTTTATCACTGCTCTTTTACAAAAAAAGTATAGGCAGAAGGCCAGGAATGAGCAGAGCAGACAGTGAACAGAAAGAGCTACAACAGCCATCTGGGCCAGATGTGAGCGAAAGTTTGGGTAGGGAAGGATCGAGAGAAAGAAAGTGATTCACTGAGAATAGAGAAGAGGCACCTGATGAGGAACTTTTCCAGACAATTGAGTAAAACACAATTCCCCTAACCTCTACCTGCTTACAGTAGAGTAAAAAAAAAACATGTGCTTCACTTTGTTGCATAAGTCACGTTAATATAGCAGTTATTTTGTACCGGCTACATAACATAACATAAACATTTGTGTAATAATGATAAGAGTTTAAAAGAAGTATGATAATTTTTTATAAATGAATATTTATGAGGGTCTCATGAGGCTTTTTCACGTCTGTCCTAAATCAAAACTGAGGTTCATACAGTGCTTGCAAAAGTACTCATACTTGAACTTTTCCATATTTTGGAAATTCATGTTATCACCACAAACAAAAATGATCAACACAAAGTGGCCCATAATTGTGAAGTGGAAGGAAAATGATAAATGGTTTTCAACATTTTTTACAAACAAAAATCTGAAAAGTTTGCCGCGCATTTGTATTCAGCCCCCTTTACTCTGATAGCCCTAACTAAAATCCAGTGGACCCAAGCATCATGAAGCCCAAGGAACACACCAGAAGAGAAGTTTAAAGCAGAGTTAGGTTATAAAATAAAAAAATGCACGCTGTTTAAATTTTTTGGAGAAGCTTCATACAGTATGAGTCTCAGCTGAACTATGTAATACATTTTTGCACATAATAAGGGTAGTGGAATTTGGCCCCCATTGTTTACATTGCATTCAAATTCTGGGTGACAAACTTCACGGTCAGTGTGCAGCGCAGGAACATTAATAACAATCAAGATCGATGGTAATGTACTTATATGTAACTCAATTTCTCATCAAAACAAGGTTTAAAAAAAAAACTATCATTTTAAACAGTGTCATAAAATATGGCATCGAAAGGCAGTGATTTAACTGAAAACTGTATAAACATTTGAAAGCACTAAGCATCTGAGAGACAATTTGGTGTGTCACGTCTACAGTTAAGAATAAGCACCTGTACACATGTATTACCTCTATATAACTTGCACAGCTGTATATGCTTTAGAGGTTGCCAGGGATGGCATTATAACAAATACAATTTTTTTGTGTATAACAACCTGAACGTGTAAAAACCATGAAACAGAGTATAGAGAAGTGAGTACCCCATATTTACACTGCCGAGATTTTATTCCGTACTGGAAGCGGCACTGCTCGTCCGCGTCGTAGGCCTGACCGGGCGCCGTAGTCGGATACATAAATTCCTGCTTCGGGGGAATGTTGTTCACACACGAGCCCATTCCAGAGCTGCAGAAAGTGACCCGGACACACACAGAGTAACGTCAACTTAGAAATCATGCTCATTAAACAGCTCTCCCAAACATGCTGAGATCGCTTAGAATGATTACAAATAAACCCAAGCTCAACTTCTTTTCTTTGCTGAAATTTATGACACATGCTTGAAAAAATACTTTTTCTTAGATAGAACATGGGCATTCAAGTCAAACCGGGACTTGTGCTGAAATTCATAGTGAATGAATTCATAAAAGCGAAGACTTCAAGCAACATGCGATGATGAGACTGAGCCACAGGGAACACTCAGCGTGTGAAACGCCTGATCCTTTCAAATTGACGGATAACTCGTCACCAACTTATTGACGAGACGCATCTGTCTGTGGGAACTGTACAATCATTCACCAATACAATCATTCACTTGCATGTCACAGGAACTCGGCCACAGTTATTGCCACATCCCCCGTACAGTCCTGACCTCTCTCCAAGACATTTACACATATTTATGCCATTATAGGAGTTCTTATAAGATAAGTGCATTAGTGTAGCAGGTGAGTATATACAGAAATAAAAAGAGTATTTACTCTCAGAACTGTATATCAAAAGTCCCAGTTTGACTTGAACACCCCTCGTAATTAGCAACACGAAGCAGTAGGGCTGTAAGGATATTTCATATGATATTAAATCAAAATAAAACAATTCCAAAATCTCATTGAGAGGCAAAAATTCTAGGTTTTCTAGTTCACACTGGATGCTACTTTAATACCCAGTGTGACCATTTAAAAGCTAATAAAAGATTAGTTTTACAGTATGCTAAATAGTTGCCAGGTAAGTTTATGTACTATGCTTTGACTCATTTCAGAAAAAGAACATAAATCTTTACTTGAGGAAGTTTGTGATGTAATCGCGGCTGCAGGCTGACCAGACAAAGGGATTCGTCTTCATGGTGATGTGTGCGGCCATGAGCTTTGCCGTCTCCTGACTGCGAGCGCCACAAGGGTTCCCTACGCCATCATGATTCATACCGAACCTATGACAGGGACAAAGAAGGACAGAAAAAACAAGAGAAACAGACAAAGAAGGAAAGAGATGAATTGGCAGAGGGATACATGGGTAGACATTTTTGTGGTTGGCAGAAATTTTTGTCTTTAATTGACACACCTGATTAAATACAGCAACCCTATGTAATCTTATATGCATATGCCCCCTTGTCTAGACAGTCAGCAGGGCTCAGTGGCTTTAAAGCTGGCCGCTGTATTAGGAGTCATTTGCTAATGACTTTCCCACCTGTGAAAAGCTCAGGACCCAGCGAAAACCGATTACACTGCAATAACACTGCCACGGAGGAATGCAAGGCCACCAGGCAAACGCAAGAAGCTTGGATTTTTGGCTGAAGACTGAGGAAGATCATGACTGAGTGATTGAGCAGGGAGGCAGCAACTTTTTCCAATAACAAACACTGTGTATGTTTAGAAGGCGACCGAGATACAGTATCATTGTTAACTCTCTCAGGATGGAGGATGGACAGCGCTCATTCTGCAATCCACACTCCCTTTCAGAATCATATTTTAACAAATTCTATACCAAACACCAGTAAACCGATGTGCACATTCTACAAGAAATAACATTCTTTTGCAAAAAATTGTGCATTCCCACCAAAAAACATTCAAACACCAACCATCTTCAATGAACATTGAACATCACCAATTATTCCACAATAAACATCTACATTTAATTAACTTCATCATTTACCAAACACCAACATTCACCAACTCTGAACATATTTAACAAACATCAACATCTTTCAAACTCCAATATTCACCAACAAACACCAACATTCACCCACATTCATCAAAAAAATTTAAACACATCAACACTCACCCAGAAACACCACAATTACTCACAAACACCAACATTCATTAACAACATTATTTACCAAACACCAACACTCTCCCACAAACATCTACACTCACCCATAAACACCTACACTCACCCATAAAAACCTACACTCATCCACAAACACTAACACTCACCCATAAACACCAACACTCTCCCACAAACACCTACACTCACCCATAAACACCTACACTCTCCCACAAACACCAACCCATAAACACCAACACTCTCCCACAAACACCTACACTCACCCATAAACACCAACACTGTCCCACAAACACCTACACTCTCCCACAAACACCAACACTCTCCCACAAACACCTACACTCTCCCACAAACACCTACACACACCCACAAACACCTACACTCACCCACAAACACTTACACTCACCCATAAACACCTACATTCACCCACAAACACCTACACTCACCCATAAACACCAACACTCTCTCCCAAACACCTACACTCACCCATAAACACCTACACTCACCCATAAACACCTACACTCACCCACAAACACCTACACTCACCCACAAACACCTACACTCACCCATAAACACCTACACTCACCCATAAACACCAACACTCTCTCCCAAACACCTACACTCACCCATAAACAGCAACATTCACAAGAAACACCAACAATCAACAAAAACACCATTTACCAAACACCAACACTCCCCCACAAACACCAACTCTCACACAAACACCAACCTTCATATAAAACATCATTCATCAAACACCAACACTCATCCACAAAAACCAACATTCATTTAAAACAGAATTTAAGAAACACCAACACTCACTCACAAACATTCATCCACCAACACCATATTTTATGAGCATTAACAAATAACTACTGTAAGCCTCAACATTCACCAAACATCAACATTCACCAATAGCCACTGACATTTACCAACAAACTTCAACATTCAAAAACAAACTTCACTATTTACTAAAAACAAACATTCTCAAAAAATTTTTTTAACTGCAAATATGAATGTTAATTAAAAACCAACCTTCTCTAAGAAAACGTCTCGGGTTACTTTGTTGTAACCCTGTTCCCTGAAAAGACGGGAACGAGATGCTGCGTGAAAACGCTATG
>JAQMYI010000040.1:3175926-3198948 GCA_030014275.1 Clariallabes melas
TTTATCATCCGAAATTTTCTGGTATGTGGACGGGAAGCTGCAGCATCAGCTATGACCGAGGCCGGCTCTACGGGGGGGCGGCAAGAGCAGGCAGCGCCCCTCAAATAAATGTCTTTCCCCCCCTTCAAAATTTTAAAATGTTGAGAAAGCACATGTTAATATACTCACAAAATGAATATATTACAAGTTGATAAAATTATCTGCGGTAGCGGGAAAATCCGCCGAAAAAGGGACACTACACAATACTGTATTAGATTTCAAGTCTCTGTCCCTCCGCACACAGGCTGCAGCGCGCGCGCGCACACACACACACACACACACACACACTGAGAGAGAGGCTACTGAAGGTTCTAAAGTTGTGCAGCAGTACACTCTTCCTACAGACTACAAGGTTTAAACTGTGTTAGTGTAATTACAGTATTAGACCTAATTTGGGGATTATCCATAAAATAACACAGTACTGATCTGAGATCAATCACGACTTCCCAAATGTAGCTGATCAGCCAAGATATGTAGAATGTTTGGCGTCTGTTTCTTTAGTTTTGATCTCTACTTATGATTTTCCACAAGACTAATGGAGCTAACTTGTAACATAAATCTGCTTCACCCGAAATGTGACTTACTGTAATCGTCTATGAACGAAACCTTAACATGCACTTTGAAAGCTATTTTGGACTTTTTATTTTGAAGTCTGAACATTTTGGTAAATACCGTGTACCCATCTCTATTGCTCACACGACCGTAAAGTTGTATCCGTTCTAGCGGGAAGTGATGCGAATCATAAAACTGTTTCACTGCAAGAGCTATTTTAAATGATGTTTTTATAACCCATTGTGCTCGAATGTGTTGGGCGTCTATGGTGGATTCCAGCGTGCCCCCAAGATTTACCGTGAACCTGACCAGGATAAATCACTTACAGCAGATGACTATATAAATAGAATTTTGCATCGCATATTAAGCATTTTCGGCATACGAGCGACCGATCTGAGACGAATCGAACTTGCGTTTACGTTGTGTGCACGTTCAGGAGCCGGTCAAAACTTGTTTGTGTCAGTGGAAAGCCAAGCGAAGCAAGTTATGTATGTGGGGTTTTTTGCATTTTGGTAGCGAGAAGGAAAGGAAGCCACTTTCAGTTTGGTTTTTAAAGCAGTCGGTGGCAAGAGGAATCACAAATTACTCTCTAAAAATGCTGGGTTGTGTCTGTAAACACATTGTTGGGTTGTTTATGCTGGGTCAAAATTTTGGGTTATTTCGGGTACTTTAAACACATTGTTGGGTTGCTCTATGTCAAATGAGACGTAGTGGGTCATTTATAAATGAACACCTGGTTGGGTTATTTTGACCCAACAACTGGTTTATCCTTTATTCTCTTGTTTCACAAATGGCGGCCTGCAAAGTGTTCTAAATATTACTGTTATTGTGTCACAAACTGTAGTTTTAAGAGCTGTTTAAGCGAGAATGTACAGTATGTGTGTACAGCTCAAAACATCCATCGGTTATTGAAGATAGCGTCTATTTAAAAAATTGCCCAAGCGGTTTTGGAAATTTGAGCTCCAGGCAAATCCCCCAGGCGCTCTGCCCTCATGTAGCCAGCCAACAAAGCTTCACCTCGGACAGAACTTCTGAAAACTACCGCTGCCTGTGATGTGTCTGCAGTGGTTAAAACTGCGGATTTATCTAATTGTGTGTAGTTCTAACAGGCAATCTTTGGTATAATACGGTTATGGTATAATATATCGCGGCCGTGTGACGTATCCTGTACGCTGTGCGGTTAATGTTTTTTCTCATTCTGTTTTTTTATTATTCAAAAACTGCGAAAAATGTGTCATAGTTAAAAACAAGCTATTTTTGCATCCTTATGAAATATTCAATAAAAGTTGTAAAAAATTGAGAATTTGAAAAGGGGTGTATGTTCCGTATTAAATCCAGACGGAGCGCCGTATCCTGGTATCCCTCATATGTTAAATTGTAAGGTAGATTAGTCAGAAATATACACTAAATTCATCTTCACATTATGTATTTTTGTGCATTTACAAGTAAAAAAGACATTTTGCATTAAATCCATATGTAGTTGTATATCCTTAACAAAAATTC
Organism: Clariallabes melas; assembly: GCA_030014275.1. Classification (NCBI taxonomy): domain Eukaryota; kingdom Metazoa; phylum Chordata; class Actinopteri; order Siluriformes; family Clariidae; genus Clariallabes; species Clariallabes melas. The sequence continues at coordinate 3,178,021 of JAQMYI010000040.1, forward strand.
TTGGCGTAAATGGTAGTTTTATTGCAACACTAAGTGATGGTGTGTAATCCACAGATGGGGACCAAAATGATGGGAATAATATCTGCAAAATATGGAGATGACTGGAGCACTGTTCCACATTTTGTGCCTTGAGGATGAGACAAGGAGGACACTCCAGACCTTTCCCATTGTTGGAGGCAAAGCTATTGTTACAGACTCATTGGTGGAGGCTGTTGATGTTTGTTTTAAAGTTTTTTTTTGTCTTTGATGTTAACTACAAAAAGCAGTGTCGTCCCACCTGGGAGTTTCTCCAGCATACTGTATCATACTGTATATCAGATTGATGGAGATGAGTCCTCATCTGTTACATTTTTAAGACCAAATTAGTCAATAATATTTTTTAAAGTTTTATTGTTTTTGTTCTTAATGTCATTTTGAAGGAAATTAAATAGTAATAGTTAAATAACTAATAGTTAAAATAAGTAGTTAAAATATTAAGATGGGGAATGTTTGATGTCATGTGGGCATTTATAAGATTTGTATTGAAAACTTCTCTATAAAAAGTGTTTAAACATTGTATTAAAAGCTAAAAAATGCACTTCAAATCAGATTTACAGCCTCTTGGTTTTATTGTTTTATAGTGTGTTTATGTTACATTTATTTTTTTGTATTTAACAAATTGTCACCTTGTGATTATATGGTTCTGTCTGACATTTGTGTCAAAATTGAGTTATTCGCATTTTCTTATTATGTGACAATCTATTTACATTATGTTAAGTACATTTTGGGTCTTTTTTGAAAAAATAAAATAAAATAAATGGAATGTGTCAAACCAGCAAGAGTGTTAATTTTACCCACTGGTTGGGTCAAATAAAATAACCCAGAATTCTGAGTTAAATGGTTAAACCCAGCACTTAAGCGTGTGTTCTGTCCAATAGTGATCAAGTGGTTGGGTTAAGGTTGGGTTGTTTTTTAACATTAAACCATGTAAGGTTTAATGTTCATTTATTTCATGTTTTTTCTAAATGTTTTGATTGTTTTTATATGCAAAAAAAATATGATTTATAGTGTTGGAAATTGGTAACATTGGTAATATTTTTGGGTGGAACGGATTATCTACATTTATATTATTTCCTATGGGAAAATGCGCTTCGCAATACGAAATTTTAAATTCATATGCCGAGGTACCAATACTGTACATACTGCTCAAAAAAATTAAGGGAACATTTTGTCCAGGTTTGACTTGAATGTCCCTCATACTGTATGCTGCATATGGGGACCGTATACAATATACTGTACAGTATACAGAAGTGTTCACTTAATATTTAACATAGTTTGGGGTGAGATAGAGATTGCATATTTAATTTGTAAAAAATTATGGCCTTGTTTAACTTTTACAAAATTTATATTCTGTTTCACTACAACATAGTTTAAATAAAACTTTGTAAATAAATGTTATTCTGTTTAACATTAAACTACAATTATTTATTATTGTTTCAGTGCATGAGTGAAAATGGTTTAATTATTTAAATTTTGTCTTAAGTAAACTGTTCTTTAAATGAAATTTCACCTACAGCATTATGCAAATATATACATATAAATAAAATGTTTAATGTTTTAAAATGACTGTAGCGTAATTTAACAGGGGTTCGTGGTGGTCTTACCGAGCGTCCCACACGGCTTGTTCTTGTAGATGCAGATGTCGTATCTAGAGCACAACACAATAAAACTTGAACACACACACACACACACACAAAATACAAATACACAAAACCTGAAACGAGCACACAGAGCAAACCGAGGGTAAAAACTGTACAATGTCCTGAAGCTCATCTCCCAGACAAGACAATAACAGGAAGTGAGGAACGCTAACGGCACCCTTTCCCAGACGCATTCCCTGTTCTTTAGATAAAACACACACACGAACACACGCACATACAGTATCAAAGCAGAAGGACTGTTTTCTGTAAATTGCTTGTTGTACTAAATGACTCCATTCCTGATACTTGAGTGTTTCCAAGCTGGAGTTCAGCCTTAGGCTCGGGCTAAACGCAGCAAGATTTCAGACAGCTGTACTGGTGTGTGTGTGTGTGCGTGTGTGTGTATATGAATGCGTACAACAACACTGAGTTTTTTTTTTTCCTTTCTTTAAATAGCTTTAAAGTTGGCATAAAGTGAGACATGTGACCGAAGGAATATTCGGTTCTGACCTCGTGATGAGGACGGCTGTGTCATGGGGTGCGATGCCGTTCTCGGGAATGGCGTTTCCATGGCCGTTGCTCTGCTGGATGGATTTCTGCCACTTACAGAAACTGTCTAAAGACTTCCCCGCGTGGTGGTTGATCTCCAAAGTCGGCTGTGAAGAAAAAGAACAAGAAGAACATGAAGAATAGATAACATAAAGAAAATGTTATGACTGACCTGAGGACGAGGTGTCATGACGTCTGTAAATCTTGAAAATACAGTTTGATGAGATGTGAGCTTTAATCATTAGGATTTGTTTTTAATGACTTTCATGCACTCCATCTGCGAAATATAAGAAATGAGTTTTTCCTCGCCACCGTCGCCGTCACCCTTGGCTTGCTCATCAGAGACATTTCATTCATCATTCATTCATCTCGTTATTATCCAGGCACATTTTTCTCACACATACACACTTCCAATTATTTTCTTTTCTAAAAATTTTTTTCATTTTTTGTCAATTTTCTTTCATTTTTTGTGAAGCTGCTTTGAGACAATGACCATTGTTAAAAGCGCTATATAAATAAAATTGAATTGAATTGAGTTAAGCATCCCAGGAAGGTGCCATGACCGCAGATAACATAATATTTTCTTAAAGTAATGAGTCAATGCTGTGTTTTTAGCTCATGGCAGTATAATGTCTGAACCGCGGTGCCTGGGTCATGACATTTCTATCTTTGGATTTAAAAAGAATTAACACATTTATAGCTGCAGTCACTCCCTCTCCCTCCCCTACTGTACTCTCTCTCTCTCTCTCTCTTTCTGTCTCTCTTCATCATTCCACCCTGGCAGTTTTACTGGTCATGGTTTGGTCACACTCATAACCCGGGAATGCACATACTGACATAACCCATAATCATCTGCCTCATATTCCCCCGATGTGTGTTCCTATGCTCTAACTGAGGCTGGAAGGGGAGGTGGAGTGTCATAGGGTGTGTGTGTTTGTCTGTGTCTGTGTGCGTTAGGCCTGAAATGCCCCTCCATACATGAACCATTCTGGATTCTAATTGGTCAGAAAGTTGTTGATGCATTTTCCATAACAGCAGCTCTAACAAGAGTGCACCAGCGGTATCACAGGTTTAAATGAATGCGCTCATTCTAATAAAGCCTAACACCTCATTCATATAAACAGTGTTAATGTGAAAGTTTTCTCTAAAGAAATGTTTATGTATGGAAGGAGTTCATGTATTGAAGTCTTCATCAATAAAAAAAAAGAAAAAAAAAAAAGTTTTAGTAAAACTTCAAGACAGATGAGCGTATGCTTTGGGATTTGATTGTAATATTACAAGCCATGTTACAAGCCATAGACGCTGGTGAAGGCATGACTGTTTTAAATGACGTATTATGCGAAATTCACCTTTGAGTCGTTTTTAAGGCCTCCTGTTTGCATGTACAAACTAAGAATTTTTTTTTAAATGATTAAATTTCCTGCGTTTTCTCCTTTTTTCACTGTCGTATTGGCTGAGGCATAAACAAGTTTTAGATTTTCTCCTAATGTGACCTCATATAAGAAGATACTCTCTCCCAGCTTGTTGCTCAGCTCAAGCTCTGGTGGTGGGGGCGGGGCTCAGCAGGAGCTCATTTGCATAGACACTAAAATGGTATATTTGGAACAGGAGTGAGACAGAGGGAGACTGAGGTAGAAAAAAGGGGGTATTTCAGCACACACACACGCACTTTTGGTGGAGCTCCGAGCCCTGTTTTAACTTGTTATAGAAGAATAATATGGGACCTTTAATAAACAAAAAAAAAAAGTTAGTCTTGGCAAATTGCTGTGTTATTAGAGTGCTGTTATCTTTTATTTTTGGGGAGTGCTGTCATTTTAGAAAGTCTACTTTAGTAACAGTGACTCTATTAGTGGCTATATTACAGCACAGGGTTATTGATTGACTTTTATTGCTTTCCTGTATGTCTCTCTTTTCTAAAAGCTAATCAGAGAGAGAGAGAGAGAGAGAGAGAGAGAGAGAGGGCAGCTTCACCACAGACCGGACCCGCCATCCTGTCGCCATACATAAATGTTTTAATGCACTTATTCATCGGTTTTCACACACATCCATCCCAATCAACAGCAACTGCAGTCATGAGTGCACCAAATACGGCAGAACAGCAAACACACGAGACTCAACATCGACTGTCTGGATCGACTCAGAACAGGAAGGACACTAAGTCCGCAAATTAACAAACAAGAAGCTCTTTGAGTGGGGCATAAACACCGTGGAATGTATTCGTTATGCTTCTCCGAGTCTGAGGACTGAGCGGGGGAGGAGTGTCTGTGTGTGTCCATCATTTATAATCTGTCATATACACACCACTTTGGTGCGTAAATGCCTTGAATAAGCATGCATAGATTGTCGGCACCTGACCATCACAACCATGTGTTCTTGTTGAACATGCCTTTCCAGATTTATTCCAGACTCATCTGCTTGCGTATAATGAGCTCCACTCCTCTGGGAAGGGTTTCCACTAGATTTTGGAGCGTGGCTCTGGGGATTTTTGTTCCGATCGAGCCCTGGAGTGCAGTTGGTGTTCAGTGGGGTTGAGGTCAGACTGAACTCTGTGTAGGACACTTCAAACTTAACGCAGCGTGTCCTCATGGAGCTGGCTTTGTGCATAGGGGCATTGTGTTCCTGGAACAGGTTTGATTGAGACTGAAGGGAAATTGTAATGCTACATTCAGTACTGTGTTGTGTGCTTCCAGTTTATAAAGAAGAAACATGTACGATTGTGATGCTTAGAAATGCACACACATTTCTGCTATACAGTGCTCTACAGGAGCTTCATATCAAGCTGTACCACAACATCATGTGTGGATTATTATCATTATTATTTGTACAACAGTGTTTTTTCACTTATAAACTCATTACGGTTAATGAATGAAATGTATTGTGCTTTATAAATGTCAACTTACACTTTATATAAACTCACTCACTCACTCATCTTCTATACCACTTTATCCTGTATTCAGGGTCACGGGAACCTGGAGTCTATCCCAGGAGGCTTAGGGCACGAGGCTGGGTACACTTGGGCAATTTGGGAACGTAAATTAACCTTACCTACATATCTTTGGACTGTGGGAGGAAACCGGAGTACCCGGAGGAAACCCACCAAGCATGGGAAGAACATGCAAACTCCATGTACACAGAGACGGGAATCGAGCCTGGCCGGGAATCGAACCCGGACCCTGGAGGTGCAAGGCGATCACTACACCACCATGCCGCCTACTTTATATACAGTATAAAGAAAATTTTATCATAAACAATACAAAATAATACAATTCCTAAATAAGGCTCCGGTTAGGGGTCGCCACAGCGGACCATTTGTCTCCATATGACTCTGTCTACCACATCTTCCTTCGCCACTCCATCCTCCTTCATGTCCTCCCTCACCACATCCATGACCCTCCTCTTGAGCCTTGAGCCTCCTCTCTTCTCCTCCTGCCTGGCAGCTCCATCTCTAACATGCTCCTCCCAACATACCCCTCATACCTCCTCTGCAAACGTCCAAACCATCTTAATCTGGCCTCTCTAACATTATCCCCAAACCGTCCTATTCTTGTCGCTCCAAAGGCAAATCGCAGCATCTTCAGCTCTGCTTTCTGTTTTTTTTGTCAGAGGCAACGTCTCCAAACCGTACAACCTGGCTGGTCTCACATACAGTCCTGTAAACGTTCATTTTCATTCTTACCGATTCACAATATACTTCCTCATTAAAGAAAAATCTTTATACTATTTCATGAGTTTGAAAATATTATAAACCTTTCAGGAGGAGCTATTATACAGCGAACTGAATTTTGGTGTATGTGTGCGTGTGTGATTTACCTGGTCCTCCATTAGTAGGATCAGTCGAGTCACCACAATGTTCACTGCGTTCCCCAGGCTAGAATCCTGGAACAGTTTGGCAACCTGACCTCCAGGGAAACAAGAAAAGACCAGTCTTTAAAAAGAGCCTTCTCTCTCTCTAACTGTCCCTTTATCTCTCTCTCTCTCTCTGTCTCTCCCTCTCTCACTCTGTCTTTACTCCTCTGCGATATGTAAAGCTCATTGACCTCGCTATAAACTCTGACACTTTACACTAGGCTCTTAACAGTCTGTTGTAAAAACTGCATCGTTATGGTATGCAATTTAGCTGACCTCAAATTTAACAAGACGTTTAGCATTATTTCTGCTCTGATACTGATTGAAATCTTCAGCTCATCATTGAGACAATCATAAAATAGATTAAGGGTAAATAAAGTAGGGAAGACCCTCAACTTTGCAGCTTTATCAAAAAAAAAAAGGGGGAAAAAATACAGCTGAAATGTACATTACAGTGGCAAGAAAAATATGTGAACCTCTTGGAATGTCATGGTTTTCTCCATTAATTTGTCATAAAATGTGATCTTATATTCATTCAAGTCAAGAGCATCGACAAATATAATGAGCCTAAATTAATAACATTTAAAAAAATTCTGATCTTTTATGTCTTTATTGAGAACAACCATGAAAACCTCATGGCGCTAGTGAAAAAAAAGTATCCTTGAGTTAATGACTTCAAAAAAGCTAATTGGAGTCAGGTGTTAGTATACATGGAGTCTTGTTAAGAAAATGAGTTTAGAGGAAGAAGAAGAAGTGGACTAGAAGAATACGCTAATGTGAGCCATGCCTCGCCAAAAAGAGCTTCCAGAGGATCAATGATCAGGAATTGTTGATTTACATAAAGCTGGAAAGAGTTACAAAGTGATTTTAAAGACTTTAGACATTCACCAGTCTACAGTTAGTCAAACGGAGACACTTTGGGACTGTGGTTACTCTACAAAGAATTGGGCACCCAGTCAAAATGACCAGAAGAGCACAACGAAGACTCATAAATGAGGTGAGGAAACAACTCAGAGTGACAGTCGAAGATTTGAAGGCATCATTGAAACTGGCTAACATCTGTGTTTATGAGTCTACATTACATAAAACATTGAACAAGTAGGGTGTCCATGGCAGGACACCACAAAGGAAGCCACTGCTTACTAACAAGAACATTGCTGCACGCCTGAATTTTGCGAAAGAGCACGTAAACACTCGAAATGTTTTGTGCACTGATGAAACTAAGGACGAACTATTTGGAAAAAACACGCAGCACTACATCTGACGTAAAAAGGTCACTGCAGACCATCATGAAAACATCATCCCAACCATAAAGTAGCATAAAGTGGTGGAAGAAGCATCATGATTTGGGCCTGCTTTGCTGAATCAGGGCCTGGCTAGCTTGCAGTCATTGAGGGGAAGATGAATTCCCAAGCGGAACAGAAATTGTTCAGGGTAATGTGAGAATGTCTGTACGTCAGCCGAAACTCTGTAGAAGTTGGGTGTTGCAACAGGACAATGACCCAAAACACCAGAGCAAGTCCACAACAGAATGGCTTCAGGAAAAAGAAATCCGCCTTTTGGAGCGGCCAAGTCAGAGTCCAGACCGCAACCCGATAGCTGATATGGATGCTATAGATGCATAGATGCTATGGAATGACTTGAAGAGAGTCATACACATGAAATGTCCAAAGAATATGACAGAATTAAAGCAGTTCTGCCAGGAAGAACAGGCTAAAATTCCTCCTGAACAATGTGCAGGTCTGATCCACTGACGCGTGATCAACCAGATATTAATTCCAAGGGTTCACTTACTTTTTCCTCTACCATTTGAAAGTTGAATGAGTATGTTCAGTGAAGACGTGCAAGATCAGAATTTTTTTGTGTCATTATATTTGCCAATACCCTTAACTTAGATGAAGATCAGATCACATTTTATGACAAATAAATGCAGAAAACCATGAAATTGCAAAAGGTTCACATACTTTTTCTTGCCACTGTATATGCTAAGGATGAGGTCTTGAAAAATAGTTCTCGTTCTTGCATCAGTGTTTAATCTCATCTGGAAACTGGAGATTTGCAGCTAATAGCTGCTGCTGCCGCTGCTGCTGTAATCATAAAGATCATCTTGTGCTCATCTCAAAACTGTCTGCTTTTCCTGAACACCCTGTAAACACACTCAGTACTGTTCCATTTTGAGTCTGGTTTCTCTCAAGGTTTCTAGACTAGACTTAAACTCTAAATTAGACAGCTAGACTTTTTCATTATCGCTGAATTCATTAAAGATGTCAATCGTTTAAATTCATGACATCATTGTTTTCACGGAACAAAAAGATTTTAAACTTACAATATTCATGACAGCCAAAATGTACTGCTCAATGTCCCGCCTCCCGTGGTATGACACCATCATCTTATCAGCCACTACCAGGGTCTCTACGTAGCGCTCACGGCCAACCGAACGCTTTAGTGGCAGCTGGCCACGGCCCATCTGGTTGGGAGGTTTAATTGTTCTCTGCCACCAATCGAAGCTTTTGCTTGGTTTCTCATCTAAAACAAAGAAAGATACTTTAACCTTTAAGGCTGATTTCTTAAACAGCATCACATCCTGATTAGGCTCAATATTCCTTGCAATCATCAGCATTAATAATATTTGACATCTTACCAATGACGCCACAGGACTGGTCCATGTAAAGGTGTCGCAGAGACGATCTCTTATACACCACATGGGGGCGCGCTTCTTTTTCATCGGCGCTTGTCTGGTTTTCAGCAGAAACCAAAGGTTCAATGAGGTATTCCTCTCCACCAGCTACGATCACCCCCTGCTGCAAGAGAAAAGGTGACAAATATTAACCATGTAAATGAATCCCATATAAAATATACACATCTTAAAGACAGCCTGCAATAAAACAGCTTATGGCATATGGTTGGCATTTCGTTAGTATTAATTAAGGTTTTTATGAACCTTTAAAAAAGACTCTAGTCTATGTTTAAGTGCATAAACATATGTGTGTGCCTCTTGATACTTAAAAGAAAAGGCTAATCATTTATATGTTGAAAACATAAAACAAGAATTCAGCTGTTTCTTATCAGCTTGTAACAAAACAAGCTGATAACACTCAACACAAAAACTTCAACTCAAACCTCTGGTCAAAGTTTGTAAACAACTTTAAAATAAAATAAAAAAACCTGTACAAACTAAAACTACATTTAAAAAATAAATTAATCAGTTTGTATTTAAAAACCATTTTATAATTTTAGTTATTTAAAAAAAATTCTAATTAGTTCATTTAAAAAACAAACCCATGATCAGTTTTTTTTTATGTAAAACTTCAGTGATTTAAAACATTTTAAAATAAATTTTAACATGAACTTTAAATTAGTTTGTAAAAAATATGTAAGCGGCACAAACAAATCAATCAAAACAGTTTCTAACTGTTGTGTTTCTATTGTAACTAATGAATTTAAATAAAATTTTATTTATGTGGCACGTTTAATAATGTCAAAGCAGCTTTACAGTTTCAACAACATGAAATAATAGAAATAAGTTTAAAATAATGGAAAATCTTCAGAATGTTGGAGATTTATAACAGCGGAATTTCAATTAACTGCTTCAAAAATATTTTTTTTTTAAACCTAATAATCTTTGCATATTTAAAGCTATAAAGTGTAACAAAACCATAATTAGTTTTTTTTTTTAATCACAAAAATGTTAACATTTTAAAATTTCTGTGATTTTAAAACCATTAAAAATTTTAACACCAACAAAAAACTATAAGTTTGTAACTGTTTCTGATGTGTTGTGCTGTTGTGTTTGTACCTAATCAGTTTGTAAAAAGAAAATGTACAGTATATACTGTACCTAGAAAATGTTAAAATTTTTAACATTTTATAGATTTTAGATTTATAGATTTATAGATGAAATTTTAAATCAAATATTTCCTTTGCAGATTTAAAACTACAGTTTTAAGTGTAAAATAACAAAACCAAAATCACCTTTAAAAAATTGTAAAACCCCTAATTGTAAACATTTATTTAAAACTGTACAAAACAGCAACTTCCAGTAAGTTTGTAAAAAAGTAAGTACATTTAAGTTTGTAGAAATTTAAACACAAAAAAACACATCAGTTTGTATATGTTGTGTACTGTATCTGTTCTGTTGTGTTTTTTTTTAAATATGTGTTTAAAAATGTTTTTAAGTTATCTGCTTCTAATCAGAGTTTATAACAAGCTTTTATAGACTTTTACAAGTTTAAAACTACAACTACAAATTACAAATGTAAACAATTAAAAATTATAATAAACAATAGTGAAATGAACAAAAAATTTTAAAATGTTAAGTACATCAAATAAAGTTTTTATATATAATATAAAATTATATATATACTTCATGAAAGTGTATTGTGATGTCATCATATCAGCCAGTCCTTTAACCCCTACTCAAGATATACCAGCAAACCCTTAAATTCCCAGGACACTGAGCCAATAGTAGCTGGTGTCTTGCCTTCCTGGTGTCTCCCTCATTAACCTGAGCTGAAACTAGTGCACGTAAATAAGCAGCCATTAGTCTTGGCCCTGTTCGCTCTTGTTTACGCAGGTGCATTGCTGGCGCAGGTTGGTAATAAGCATGCCACAGCACGCTGCTCGAAACCAAATCCATCATTAGGATCCAAAACACCTGTTTGTGGAATGGAGTAATAAATCAGTTGGCACTGGGAACGAAGCCGCAGGAACAGCTGTATGTAACAGCCCCCACAAAAAGTGCTCTCGCTCTTACAAGAGAAGAAGACAGCAAGGATTATCATATCATCCTGCAGGAGTGATGGCTTCAGACTCGAGAATAGGACGGTCGGTAATTTATACCACATGTTCTTAATACCAAAAAAAAAAAAAAAAAAAACCTAGAGAAGAATAAGCACCCTTGTGTTGTCAGGCTGGTGAAGTTGTGCTGCTGACTATTTGAACTGAAGCAATTCCAACATGAAATGTTCTGCTCATGTCTATGAATTAGGAAAGTCTTTTAATAGGTAGAAGGAAGTCATCGGCATTGATCCATACACATGCAAACAGGTAGCCTGAATAGAATGTTAGCTAGCATACTGACAAGATTTCTGGAGGATTTTTTTTCCATCACTGCTAACAGCAGAAAGCTAGCTAACATGAGCTAAAGTCAATTTTCATTCCTAACTGTAGCTAGCATGCTAATTTCAGCTAAATTTTCATTCATTTATTTTAACAAATGTTTAGTCATTACTCATAATCATAGACAGCTCTCTTAGACAGGGATTTTTCAATTAGTATCAAGCATATGCTAATGCTGGCTATACAGATAGAATTTCTGAAAGATTTATTAAGCATTCACAAATGTTTGCTAACACTACACTGCTCTCTAATATGCTATATAGAATTCTTGAATGCTTTTTTATTTATTATATTTACAAATGTTAACAATAGTATCCACTAATCTGAGACAGCTAGCTAACATCTGCTATGAAAGATAAAAATTTTGTTAGATTCTTTTCATCATATCCACAAATGAGTCTAGTTGTGCCTGTTAATGTTAAGCTGTTAGCTAACATGAGCTAACCAAACAGAGTTTCTGAGGGACTGTTCAGTCATTTTCACAAATGCTAGCAGTTTTTAATGGTAAAGTTATGCAGATAGGTAACATAAAAATATACAAAGAATTTCAAAGGGAATTTTAGGTATATTCACGGCTAAAGCTAGAAAACGTTTAAAATTTTGCATCCTTTTAAAACATCCTTCTTAAGTCCTCCTCTTAAAAATTGTTAAGCTTTATTGGTAACTTGCCAGTTAGTTACTAGCTATATATAACAATATATAACATATTTCCGGCTATGTTACCATAAAATGTTTTTGGCATATGTACAAATATTTACAATCTTTGCTGTTAACCTCAATTTTATTGGCAAAACTTCGAGACAGATTTTTCAGTATATTCATAAAAGCTAACATTATATATATATGCTAGAAAATGTAAATAAATGAATGCTAGAAATTGTAAAATTGGTTAATCATGGCTAAATCTTTTAATATATTGATCGTCATTGTTATTTTAGCTAAGAAGAAATAACTAGCATTCATTGCTGCTAATTTTCAACAGCTACCCAACATGAGATATTTCATCAAAATCTGTATGGAAATTTCCAGTAATATTTCACATTTTTACAATTTGTACTGATATGGCTAAACAGTTATCTAACATGACCTACACACATAACTTAATGTTAAGTTCACACACTTTACTACACTAATGTTACACCGAATGTTAGACAGAAAACTAACATAATCTAATCAGACAGAATTTCTGAGGGAGTTTTAGTTCACACTCGACCATATTAAATTGTTCACAACCTAGAGAGCTGGCTAAGGTAATCATCCCTGACAGGATATCTAAGAACACTTGCGGTTCATTATCTGCAAACAAGCCTTGATAAAACGACTGAGCTGTTTTAGTGCCAGGAAAATGTAAAGTTGTGAATTGCTGAGTTCCCCTGGGACCGGATTCAGGAAACACTTGTTCAACACACCTGGTTCAACTCTAAGTACCAATTATTAGGAACTTCGGAAGCTGTGGTTTGTTCCAGTAAATCCTGAACTGTAGTGTGTAGTGTAGTGGGTTTGAGTCACACCAGGTGGGTAGAGGTAACAAACCCTTAGCAAGTAATCAGCTTTGTCCCTGAATCTGTATACTCAACAGAATAGATGTTGGAGAATTTACTATCCATCCTGCAGCATAAGGTTTAGTAATATTCGAGCTGATCTAAATTTAGGTTTCATTTGGGCTACAAGAAGGCAGGCAGTTGAAATCCAGGTTTTGGATGCTTTCTATTTCAGCAGCGTAAATCACATGAAGTCAGCTTGTATGGATAATTTTGCAAGGTTTCTTTTTTTTTTGCTTAGAAAAACAGACAAAACTAGCATAAACAGTGGTCTGAGTAGGGAGGAACTAATCCTGGAGCAACAAGAGATGGCCTTTTATTTATTCATTCCCGTCAGGGTTGTGGTGTATTTGGAGGATATCCTGGAACACTGGGCACAAGGGAATTAGTGGGAACTGGCAGCTGACCAAATTGGTGAGTATATGGGAAAATGGGCTAAAAAACAAACTGAAAGGTGGCGGACTTGTCTAGCATTATTATGTTTTATGATATAGACATATTCGTGATTCAGGGCATCTATGCAAGATATTACCAGGCCATTGCAGTTACTGAGGGCCACAGTGCTGGACTGGGGCTGATGCTGCAGATGCCCCACATACTGGCAGTCGGAGAAGTATGGGTGACTCCATGCCAGTCTGCCTTTCTTCCAGTACTCGACACGGAACTTGCGGGACAGCAGGCCATTCTGCAGCGTGAGGTTCAGGAAGAGGCTGGTGCTCGGTGTGGACAGCTGGTAATAAAGTTGTGGCTCAGGAACCTCCTGTTTTGTCTCGGTGCTCCGCCGATGGCGCCTGTGCCTGTCTGAGGCCTCGCCATTGTACAGTGAATCGCCTCGAGGGCCAACACGGATCGGGACGGCGATCTCATAGTGAGCCAGAGTGGAGAGGAATGCAGCTGAAGATGAATAGAAGAAGTTAGAATATTAGTGGGATAATAACAGGGGTACAATTTTATGTATAGTAAGCATATTTCTAGATATTCTCTTATAATCTAAAATTGTGCTCAAAATTGTGATCTCATTGCGGACAATTTTGCTGCATTCTAGAAAATATTCTTTAAATAAAAAAAGAATTTAAAACAGCTTAAATTGAGTATAAAAATAGGATTTATTATCTTTAAGAAGCGTTTTTGTCATAAATCCATAATAAAGTAAATATTTTTCAAAACTTATTTCCACTGAAGACTTCTTCCATAAATGTTAAATAAACATCTGTTTACAAACTCTTTAAACATAAAGTGTCCACAATACAGAAGTAAGGTTAGAATTGGAGCATTAATATAAACATGTGACTGCTGTCAAAGAAAATAATAAAAACTTTCTGACCAATTAGAATCGAGACACTCAGAAGGTATGACAAAATCTAAACAGAAATAAAACTTGGGCATCTGAGTGGTGTTTCTGGCATTTGGCAGTCTACTTAGCAATTACCAATACAAACTTAACCACATGCGTCAGAGTCCAAAGCTAGCGGTCCAAAGGTCTGAGAGTTAACTGTTTCCACAGAAACCCTGAAACTGTATACTTCCTGCTCTCCAAGGAGTTACACTATAAATAGCTTATGTTTAGCACCAATGGGTGAGGTCAACTCTGAAACCCCCAGCTGTCCAACTCGTTGCTTTCCTTAATGGGTTTAGATGCTAACATGCTATCCACTGGCTCTGGAGAGAAATAAAGACTTTGGCTGGTGCTCCCTCATCAGAGCCAGTTTAAAATAAGCTTTGAACGGGACAAGCAGAAAATCCTGCTTTTGTAAAACAGAATGACATTGGACAAACGCAGGGCGAGCTCTCCAAGGACCTGACTTATTAAGGATTTGTAAAATCTTTTGACTTGCCGAGAAAACGAGTGTAGCGTTTGCTTTGGAGCGACCCAAGATGAAGCTAATCGTGGAAAAAATGTCAAAACTTCAGAAACTCAACATAAAACCTGATTATTTTTTATGTCATGCTGTAAGTAGTGTTTCAGGCAGAGACATTTAACAAAGAACATTAGAAGTCCTTAGATGTCCAAACTTATCTTAACAGTTTGACTTGTATCCTGGTAAAATAGTACACTCTACAGGAGTTAAACCTGGAATTGGAAGCAGTGAGATCTACAGATTTTGTGAAAAATGATTTAAACTTTTTGATATATCTATTTCTGTCCCCAGAACTTAATTTGACTAAATAGATCCATTTATACTACTGTATATACTGTACAGCTTAGCCTGTGTAGGGTCCTGGTGGGCCTAGGGCCTATTCCAGGAAACAAGGCAGGGTACACCCTTGATGGGGTGTCAACCCATCAGACAAAAATATACCCACACACACCCAATAATACACTACTGGAAACAGTAATCAGCCAACAACTTATGTCTCTGGACTGTGGAAAGAAACTGGAGTGCCGAGAGGAAACCCACCAAGCATGGAAGAGTATACAAACTCACAGCATGGATTCAAGATTCAAACAAGTGCACAACAAGATGATAAATGAAGCGAAAGAAAAGGGATATCAGGGATTGATTTTTGATTGACTTTAGAGGAAACATGTTAGGTCCTTTAGTTGTGACCTGTGGTACTCCGCAGTAGGAACAGGTCTTATTAGGAGCCAAGATCTGCTTGGTCCTAATCTGCTGTTAACAGGCTTTGAACTGCAGGCGTAAGATTCAGAAATGATCAAACTGAAAACACTTCTTTAAGAATCTAACCAGAACCAGCCATCCTGATCTGATTAAATCTGATTCGAGGTTTTACATGTGGTTTCATTGGGTTTTCAACACCTCTGTCAGGGAGACCAAGTGTCACTGAAACTGAGCTCATATCTGATCTAATGCTCCTGTCATGTCATTAATGTCTTCGGGGAGCTCAGTTTTTTATCCAAATCAGCATGAATTGCTATTTTAAGTACATGCTTATTCATGCTTTCTCTCTGTCATCCGTTATTTAGTGTAATGAAAGGGAATAATCCAGGTGGAGTGGTGTAGCTCTCCTGCTTGTTCAATATGGTGCAATGAACACTGTTATTATACTAATTATACTTTATATCTGCACACTGTGAACTGTAATTGATTGATGTGTTAGTACAATTCCAGAAAGTTATACTACCAGACCTTCGTTCTGCTTAGATTGTTCTCTGATTTGGTTCTGACAATAATCGAGCACAAATGTTCTGTACGCAGGATTTTGGATATGCATGTAATACCTAATAAATTTTTTATACAAGGGGCATTCAAGTCAAACCGGACTTGTGATTAACTTTTTCATTATTTCATCATGAATAAAGGCGTAAAACTGATTGACATTTAAAGAAGATACAGAGGTTCGGCTGCGGTAAAACATTTGAATGATGGAAGTGTTTTAAAGAAGGCTGTGCATCCGTGAATGACCATCCCGGCCACATTTGAACCGTACATAAAAAGATCTATACGGGGTCTCAGGTCTGTATGTGTTTTTTTTTTTTTTAATACGTTTAGACACTTTCATGTGTTTACATGGAGCAATTTCCTAAAGCAAAATGAGGTCAAGGACCACCAGAGAGCAGGAACCTTCCAGTTCCACATGATCTTATTAAGCAATCAAATAAACCAGTCAAGTACATACAAAAAAAAAAAATCATAGCCATACAACTTCCCGGTCATTAAAAAGACGTTAACACACACCTAGTTTCCGGACCACTATGCACCAAACACTCTCTTAACTAAACATTGGACTACAATGAGCGGAAAGACCGCTCCCTGCACATATAAGGAAGCTCATTTATTTATTAACGCCTTTTGATCTTTCCTCTAATCTCCATGACAAGGCCCAGGGGAGATGCAGGATACCCCCATTATTCTCTCATAAAGTCAACAGAGAGGCCCATAAAACACTAAAAGCACTCACCTTTGGTTCAAACACACTCACTATAGTTTACATTACAGAGACCGAAAGGAAAGAAGCCCTTAATTAAATGTGGAAGTGGAAAATAAAGGAAAATTTCATAAGAGGGTCTTTCTACTAAGGAAGGAGAATTAGCTGAGGATCCGGGTCCACTCTGAAAGGAACACATGGGCAATCAGACAAACGCAAACAGACGTACTTATTTATTTATTTTTTAAGTCTTGGAAGACTGGGGGTATATCTGATTTCAAATATATTTGGACTAGTTGGTTTAGCTAGTAAAGCTCTGTGAAGGCTGAATGTGTGAGACTCGCACTCTCACGCCACACTTCCAATTTCTCACACTTTCATATTCAAAACAATTGTTTCATGGAAGCAACAATCACTGGGCTTCATCCTCTTTCTGACGAGTCAGCAACAAACAGCTTTTATTCTCGGCATGAGGCTCGTCCACTTTATTCCCTCCACGTGAAGAGAAATAATATTCATGTACTGTAATCTGGTTGAAATTAACACACATTTACAGCTGTGCGGAGCAGAAGTCAAATGGAGAAAGATGGGATCATAATTGGAACAGTCGTAACAGTGCTAAACAGATCAACAGAATAATAAAATATATCAACATTCAAATGCATTTACAGACTGCAACAAAATTACGCATTGGCGTAAAAGAGGGACGTGACAGTATTATTCAAAGAGGGAAATACATGTCAATATTTACAGTGACATTTAAATATTTCTATTGAGTTTGAATCAGGTAGTACTTTTTTATATTCATAAGAACATTACTTGTAATGCAGTCCAGTTATATTAAAAACGTCTGTTGGCCATCTTGTCAGCGTTTCCGTTAAGGTGTGAACTGAACGTGTCGTAACGTGTTACATCAGTTCATTTATAACTGTGGTGCAAGCAAAAATCTGTGCGCCCCACTTGTGATTTGCACTAAAGAAGAGCAGATTCGTTTATTGGGGTCTGAGGGTGTACCTGTTGATATTGAGTATATTGAAATATTCTTGCACAGTATGGAGAAAGTTTTTTTCGTCGCATACTGTCGCACAAGCATTTGCCATCAAGAAGGAGCTGGACGCCAGTCCATGTCCACGGCTGATGACAAACGTCCACGCACTTCTACTCACACTCTGTTGACACTCTGCAGAAACTTCATTTTGAGGTGTTAAAGTATCCAACCTATAGTCCTGACCTCACACCATCAGGCTTTCACCTGTTTGGTCCCCTGAACGCAGCCCTACGAGGACAAAGATTTACTTCTGATGAAGAAGTGAAGACAGCGGTGCATTCATGGCTTGCAGCTCAGCCTAAAACATTTTTTTTATGCAGGAATCTGAAAGCTTGTTGGACAAAGTGTATTGAAAAGCAAGGAGATTTAGATTTATTTTCGAAAAAGATAATTAAAATAAATTCTATGCAGATATTATATATATATATATATAGTGTTTTTTAAGCACACTTGTCTGGAAAAAGAGAGAAGTTGGTCCTAAATCACTAGTTTTACTCGGGAACACTTGATGAATATGACTCACTGTTCCTGGAGAATGCAAGGAAAACAGCAGCCATCTGTCTGTCTGTCTGCTTGTCTGTCTGCCTGTTTGGGTCTCTCTCTCTCTCTCTCTCTCTCTCTCTCTTTCAAGTGTCCAACAGCTGTATCCAGTCATGGCTGATCCAGGGCTCGTGGAACAGCGTATGCATATCTGTGTGTCAGGTTCAGAAAGTCCTTTTTTTTTCCTTGAATGAAGGCCACTATAACCACAGGACTCCTGTCCACAGCTCCAAACGAGCCTATTCATAACTCCGTGTGCAATCCTGTCTCTGTTTTTGTCCGTCTCGTGGGGAACCATTGCACGCTTAAGTTATAAAACCATGAAATGCCTGTCTGAGCCTTAAGATTACACACACACACACTCAGTGCAGGTCTTTATTAACCGATACATGACACAATGCTGGTAGCATGATGTCTAACCTCATTAGCTATTTAAAGGACAAAGTATATGGAAGAAAAAACAGTACCCTGTGCGCCATTGTCCCATTACTTGTTAAATTAGCGCAGACCACATTTTACAGCAGACAGTTTATTTCATAAAATATTATATCCTACGAAACTTCCGTTTAAACAAACAAGTCATTTTTGATGCTTTCCAGCTACTAAACTGTAAAAAAAAAAAAAAAAAAAAAAAACTTGGAAACTTCATGTTTTATTAGCAACAATCTTACCATTAGTACCAGTAATCACTTTCTTAAAAACTTAAAGTAAATGGTACAGCTTTAACCAAACGACAGGTTTGCACTAAACTTAAAACTACTTTAAACACTTTTAAAGTAATGACCTGATACTTTGGTCAATAAGATATAGATAATTTGTCAGTCATTACCTTGACCCTCCTGGGCAGAGATGCTCACTCCCACTCCGGCGGTTACCATGGCGATGACCCCAACACAGGCCAAGCTCCTCCACACCGTTTCCATGGTTACTACAGCTAGTTTCAGTGCGGTACCCGTCCCTGCGTGCCAACATGTCTTCTGCCTGGTTCGCCCCACCGCTCACCAGAGTGACGCATTGAATTCTGGGGCCATGGCAGCAACTCCGGGATTCAATATGTTGTGTTTGAGCAAAATTTGTATGTTCAACTTCAACTTCCAGGCAGCTTAGCAAGATGTGTGACTCGTCTGTGTGTCCACTTCCCACAGCCAGGGAGAGAAATCAGTAGTGTTGAAGACGCTGAAGAAAAGACAAACAAGGCGATAATCAGCACCGAAAACAGTGCACAGCGCTGCAGGAAGACATAACAGCATTAGCGTGGATAAAATGTTAAGCAGTTAAAGCTCTGGCCAGTTGATCTGAAAGCAGCACCAGTTCTGGGACACTGAGCAAAGCACTTCATTCTCTCTTTAACAACATACAGTATATAACATTTAAATTGACACACTGGTAAAAAAAAAAAATTATTCCCCTGCCAAAACCAAGTATTGACCTTATCCGATGCAAATCAATCATTATTACTTCAAACATATCCAACAGGTATATATCCAGAAATGTTAACATGTCTAAACAGTACCTACAGTAAAGAGTATCAGTGTACTCTTACTCAACCCTGACCCGGATAATGTTGTTACTGAAGATAAGAGCTAGAGGATTACAAGCCACGACTACTCTGGTGTGTGAATAGTTAATTCTTCATAGCTGGCCTTTCACTAGGGCCTTAAAACCAGTGTCAAAGAAAGCATTCCAGATACTTCCTAAGAATCACACACAAGGCTTAACAAGGTAAACCACGCCAACTAAAGGGGCTATTAATGAAAATTGGCCAATTTGAGAAATCTTGCTACTTTTTCCCAACTCAATAGGGGCCTCACAATTCCCAAAGTCCCATCATGGAGGTAGACTGCAGCCCCAATAACAAACCGCTGAGTTACACACAGTCTGAATGTTCTTTGGAAAACCAGATAAAGGCACTTTATGGAGGCAGACAGGGAGGAGGCCTCAGGGTGGTTACCACACATCACACAACCACCCACTTCTCCACAACTTCAGCTTATACTCTAGGTTGTCTCCTGCATTTGGACAGTTTTCTCAAGACTACTAAAATCCATTTATTATCAGAATCAGTATTCCACCTCAGGAGTCCTAAGGGCTTGGTCGGTTTTCTCAAGTGTTACAACACAAGTTTGTCTGGAGCATGGAGAAAGACCTTGTAAAAGTCAACGTCAAGTCAATGTACCAAAGTAGTGATGGTAGCCCACAGGCCTAAATGACTTAAATCATGAAAGGGGCTTTCATATTAGCAATGGCTGCTTCATGCCACCCCCAAGTACAACTTCATCCAAGTCTCACTACCATGCTGGGCAGCTTTCACATTAGTAATATTGTTACTTACCCAAGTAGGCTTGCGCATCACCACTCTCTGATTCAGCAAGTGGCGGTATGCACCTAGTTGGCTTACAAAATGCCAATTAACAACAAAGAAGAAGTGTTCAAGGAAGTCGACCAGCCCACTATTCTTATTATATTATAATATTATTGCTATTTTGGAGGAAATGCCTAGAGCAACCACCTCGAATGACTTCCGACTTTACCAGACACGAATGTGCAGGTCAAACGAAGATATCGACTTGTGCCCTGTGCATACACAGGATTCCAAGTAGACAGACATAGTTGATGAAGTCGGATGCTAATCTGAAGTCCACTTGCTTGTTTAGGTACGACTGACTTTCATTTTGATTTGAACTGTGCCCGAGTGTACCGTACTAGGGGTGGGCGATATAACCAAAATCTTCTATCACGGTAGAAGCAATTTTCTACCTCGATAACGATATATATCACA
>JAQMYI010000040.1:3224388-3241055 GCA_030014275.1 Clariallabes melas
TAGCGGCTGTCCTTGCCACAGTCATCAAAGGGCGGAATACCATTCACAAATTTGAAGTCCTTGGTTAATGTAAATTAATGTAAATTAGCCAACATATGTATTTCATATGTTTTTAACTGTTAAATTTAAGGTCTTACTCTTATTAAAACTAATTACAGTTTTTCACTGTAAATTCTACGATTATCCCAAGTTTTGTGAAATACTTATTCTGTAGCATTTATACGGTATTTTACTGTTAGAATTACGAACATTTTACAGTGTGACATTGCGATACTCTATTGAGGTCATGAGGTGATGAGGTGATGAGTTGAGGTAGTAACCCCTACAATGAAGGGACAAAGCCTGAAAAAATTTATTCATAGATCAGACACAACACTAACACTAGCTGAGAAGCATTGATTATCAATTATATACCAGCAACAGGATCATGGGCACCCAAGGCTCATCTATGCCAGTGGGGAGAAAAAGCCAGCCTGTCTCCACCGATCCAACAGGAAAGCAAATGTAGAACAAATTGCTGGAAAAAGGTCAATCCTGGACCTGATTGAAAGCTATCAGAACACCCAGGACACCAAAGCCTAAGAGTTCAAGGTTGTTCATGCAGTCTCCAAATTTACACCTCTGTTAGTTGCTACAGAAATTATAGGATAACTGCATGTGTGTAGCATGTGGACAAAAGAAAAGTCACCATTACAAGCCAAATTCTTGGTCCGTTTCAAGCAACAACAAAAAAAACTGACAAGGAGATGACTGAAATGACTGGAACTGGGTTAAGAACTGTCCAACACATTATTATTATTAAAACCTGGAAGGACACAGTGCTGAACTGTCAGCTTCATGGAAGCTGGAAATGTGCTTGTATAAAAAAAATAATAAGAGAGAGATTATTTAAACAAAGCTTCAGTTTGCTAGGGAGCATAAAGATTGGATAAAGATAAAGATTTAGAGGAATGAAAAAAGCTCATGTGGTCCAGATTGAGCCTATTCCAGAGTGATGGGCGCATCAGGGTAAGAATGGAAGCGCATGAAGCGATACACCCATCATGCATAGGGGCCACTGTACAAGCCTCTGGAGACAGTGTTATGATCTGGTGTTGCTTCAGTCGCTCAGGTCTAGACTCAGCAACGTTATGTGGCAATAAAACGAAGTCAGCTGACGACCTGAACGTACTGAATCACCAGATTATCACATCTATGGATCAGTTTTTTTTTTTTTTTGTGCCCTGATGGCGTCAGTATATTCAAGGACTGTATAGGAGTGTGAAAGAGTGGTTCTGGCAGCATGAGGAATAATTTTTACACATGAACTAAACACTGTAATCAAAGATAAAGTTAAACTAAATGACATCTCAGTGAGTGCAACTTTTTATTTTTTTTTTTGGCCAGGCCGCGTTATTCAGATAGTTAATCTAATATGCAATCACGACTGAAAAACCTGACTCGACTTTCATGGCAGAGCTCAGAAACCTTTTTTTTATCCACCACCGTAGTGTGGTTGAGTTTGAGCATCAACTCTGACCAATAATCCCCCTGCACTAACAACAGTTTATATTAACAAGCTCTTCCTAATGCTTTATCGTTTCTCTAGTAACAGCTCATACGTTGAGACTTACAGCACATGGCAGACGCTCTAAATATGTCTAATAATAAATATATAAAATTGGCGATGTGGTGACAGGGTTATTTATCATTTACGGAAGGAGTCTCCAGTGTCAGCACTCCTGAGTTCTGGTTTCTCGGTCACATGACAGGCTGCATATTTTCTTCTGCGTATTATATTTCCTGCAAGAGAGCAAATGTCAGTTTCTAACGTTATAGATTTATGCAGTGACTTTTAGATGTGAGCGATTAAATGAAGTGTTAAATATTAATGAAGTGTTAATATTTAATATTAATATTAAATATTAAATATGAATTAATGTACCATGTGTGAAATGCACGGCAAGATATTTACATAATCCGTAAGTCTAAACTATTTAATTTGTATCATGTTGCAATATATTCTTGCATACATATCTGAAAATTGTTTCATTCAAAAATATGCATATAATCCACCAGGGGCGTTCAAGTCAAAGTGGGACTTTTGATTGTGCAGAATAACAGGAAGCAGTTATTAAAGTAAAAACTCTCGTTTCTCAGAATGATCAAATTGCCTAACGTCTGAAACTCTTCTTTAAAATGTTTTACTTCGGCTAAGAGTCTCATCACCGAACCGTGCTTGAAGTCTCCTGTCACTTTTCCGCCTTCATTCAGCAGAAATTCTCAGCAGAAGTCCCGGTTTGGCTTGAACGTCCCTCGTAAACATCAGAGTCTAAATTGTTTTGGTTGTCCAATGTTAAAGTGAATATAGTGTGCTGACATGGGTGTGTTTGTGTGTGTGTTCTCAGGGCGAGGCCATGGAGCAGGCCGTGATCAGTCAGGCTCCTCAGTTAGAGAAGCTGATTGCCACCACGGCCCATGAGAGGATGCCGTGGTACCACAGCAAAATCCCGCGTCAGGAGGGTGAGAGGAGACTCTACTCGGGCTCTCAGCCAGACGGAAAGTTCCTGTAAGTCAGTCTGATGTGCTGGAGTGCTGCAGATTTCAATCATTTACAGCCATGTTGTTGTCTTAGGTCAAACTACGGGTAACATTTTATGCATGCAAAGTGTATAGGTGCTCACAAATGTGTGAAAAATATTGACACAGTACATAAACAAGAGATATGATCAGATGAACAGAAATTGTGTAAGCATATAAAAAACTTTTTTTTTTATCTTCTCACAAAAAAAGCATAGATACTAATAATAATTTAATCCAAACTGAGTACTGTACAGTAAAAAAAAAAAAAAAAAAAAATTACACTGCATATTACATGTTTATTACACACTACTAGCAAACAATTAAGGAAAAATTGCCCCTAGTGTGTAACTATGCCATCATAAGTCTAGATCTGATAGTAGAAAGTGTTATTATACTGTACATGCAAAAAAACCTTTTTGTTCACACAGCTACTTTTTCCAAATGACAAACGTTTCTCACTTCATTTAAAAACGATTTATACTTAGACGCTCTAATTCTACAGGATTTAACTTGAACCCCTTTCTCGACCTTTAACCAAAAACTGTTCATGCGCGGGGTTCAAAAACTTTTGAGCGGCTGTGTCATTGAAACCGTGCCACGCACCAAATGCTCTAACACGGCTATATACAAAGTAAAGTATGTTTAAATGTTCATTTTGTGAATTATTTATACAGATATAGCAATTTTAAAAAACTTAATTACTAAGCAATGAAGACTGTTAAAGAGTTAAAGTAAAATTTTAGTAATAAAATCTATTAGGAATAAATTAAAATAATGTGAATTAAGGAAAAGGAAAGAAAGTCTACAGGCAGACATGAGATCGGAAATCAAAATCTTGTAATATAATTTATTAGACTGGAATAAGTTTCAATAACTTGAATATTAAAGCAGTGAAAAGTGAACCAACACCAAAAATTAAAATAAAAAAACAAAAGATACAGTAAAAAATCATAAAATCGCTAACCGGTACCAGATGTGCAGATGTTTTCATGTCCTTACTCCTTACTTCATTTTACTGTAATAAAGTAAGGGAAATAAATCCAGTGCACCAGCAATAACTCACACACATGGTCTATACTGTATGCGTTAATTTTTATGTATGAAATTAAGCTATATAGAGCGAATAAATGATAAATTAAAACATCTTGTTGTGAGGGAAGACACTCCGAGCTATAATTAGTCATGGAAAAAGTAGCGAAACCTGAGCTGCATTCGTGATGCACGGTCGGAAACTTTCACTCGTGTGAAAGTGTGCAAACAATAAATCTGTCAAGTTGTAATCCCGCGCGAGAATATACAAGTTATTAAAAAGATAAGTGTAAAAATACTAATATGTATCGTTATTGTTTATTGTTTCAGAGATTTAATATTATCATGAGCGACAATGTTTAATATGTTGTATTATGTTTAATAGATACGGTTTATGAAAGTATGATTGTGAGGAATAAAACACTTGAGTGGGTCAGTGTCAGGGTAAAGCCAAGAGATTGTTAATAGATCCACTTTTATATATATATATATATATATACAGTATAAAGCAGTAACAATATATTAACAATATAAAAACAACATATTAACAAATAAAATGTATACAATGATGAATTTGTCAAATTCCTTACAAAACTAAGTTTTTTAACTTATGCTTTAGCTGCTAGACGTGATCATTTTCTCACCAGTCTCTTCATCTCTCTTATTCTCTTTATTCTCTCCTTTCTTGAATGTGAAATTTACATTACATTTACATTACAGCATTTGGCAGATGCCCTTATCCAGAACGACTTACATTTTTATCTTATTATACATCTGGGCAGTTGAGTGTTAAGGGCCTTACTCATGGGCCCAACAGTGGCAACTTGGTGTCATGTCATGGGACCTTCCGAACCGTAGTCCAATGCCTTAACCACTGAGCTACCTCTGAACTAAAAAAGTCATTTTCTCCAAACGTCGTCACATCAGTGATTTATATGAAGCATCCACAGTATAAGTTTCTCTGTGAGATGTTACGATAATATAACCTACTCGAGCGAGGGCGATCATAAGAATTCAACACCGCTGCTGTATAAACACTATTAATGCCTGCGGTAGATATTAATCGAGCAATCTTTTGAGCAAAAAGCAGAGACATTTTAACTCAAAACACACTTTTGTGTGTTATTTATAGATGTTTTTAATAACTAGTACATAAAGTGCAGAGATGCTGGTTTACACACAGGATGTTGTTCCTGTCTGCAGAGTGAGAGAACGAGACGAGTCTGGCACCTTCGCCTTGTCTTTGCTGTACGGAAAAACTGTCTACCATTACCAGATCCTTCACGATAAATCAGGGAAATACAGCATGCCTGAAGGAACCAAGTTCGACACCGTGTGGCAGGTCAGTGAGAGGAGAAATGCTTCACATGATTATAAGGATATAATCATGCTGCTTTTAAAAATATATATTTTTTATTTTTTTTATTAAGTCAAACCCGGACTTTTGATTGTACAGACTAACAGACCACAGTTATGAGAGTAAAATCTTGCTTTATTTCTGTATATGATCCCCTGCTGCACTAATGCGCTTATCCCAGTGTTTCTCTAGTGCTTCTATATCATCAAAGTCGAACGTTTTCTCAGTATCCCGGAGCCATGATCAGACTGCCTGCTTCGTGTCTGAAACGCTAGCCCGCCAGGAACTCCTGTATTGACCAAAAACATATCTTTAAGGTTTTAAGTTATTAAGTTGATCTTAAATTTATTAATTGATTATAGAAAGCTAATCTGTTTGAAGTCCCGGTTTGACTTGAACACCTCTCATACTTTGTTAGTGCTAAACAAATTATGGCTATTTTGCAGCTGGTCGAGTATCTGAAAATGAAGCCTGATGGTCTGGTCACGTTACTGCGCGAGACGTGCGTAAACCAGAACAATGCGTCAGGTAAGAATTTATAGATATGCAGTATATGTTACTATGCACAGCATATTCACATTCCCATATACACTGAAACCTCGGATTGCGAGTAGAGCGGTTTATGAGTGTTCCGCAAGACGAGCAAAGATTTTTAAAATAAATTTTGACTTGGAAAACGTCAAAATTTATACAAAATTTTGTCTTGGTTTGTATATAGGTATAGGTTGAGC
Organism: Clariallabes melas; assembly: GCA_030014275.1. Taxonomy (NCBI): domain Eukaryota; kingdom Metazoa; phylum Chordata; class Actinopteri; order Siluriformes; family Clariidae; genus Clariallabes; species Clariallabes melas. The sequence goes on from JAQMYI010000040.1 coordinate 3,230,068, forward strand.
TTTTATCATGTTTTTAAATCACAATAGCTTATATATTTACAAACTGTTACATTAATTGAGTTTCTGGGAAATTTTGTGTAACAGTGGGAAATAAAACATGCAGAGTGTAATAATAAAACACTATCAAAAATATATCAAATACACAGACAGGATGTCGATCCACACAGTGTAGAAGTATATAATTTATCTACAGTCTTATTTATAGAGAAAAATCACCAGGATTTTTTTCATAACGGCAAAATTTACATAATTACAAAGAGAAAGAAATACCCAGATTTCTTTATAAAAAATACGTCTTGTTTAGCCAGTTAGTGATCAATTAATCAGTTCTAAATCGAATTTAGAATGATAATACAGACGTTCAAGAGAAATCTTGTGACGCTACAAGAACAGATTAACTCTTCTACGTCTGATTCTCGTCTAAATTTGATGATTCTCATCTTATTAATAATAATAATAAGAAGAAGAAGATATGATCTTCTCCTGGATTAAAACCAGAAGATGACGTTGAAGATCATATTATTATTATTATTGTTATTATTATTATTATTTAGGGCCCAAGAACTAAAGGGTGCGCAGGATTTGTTTTTTCCCACCCTTTTGGCCTTTTTCAAAAACTAAAAAATGAAAATTGGCAGACAGGTTGGAATCTGCTGCCATTTCGTAAGTACGAAACACACACACCCACACACATTAACAAATCACATGTCTCACACACACATCACACACATACTAACACACACATCACTAATGTTAACACACGGACTCACACACCACACACACAAACATGCACAAACACATTTACTCGTCACACACAAACTGACACACACACACACACACGTCACACACCTCTCTCCCTCACTCTCACACACACTAACGCACTCAACAAATATTTACGGCCCAAACTGACATTAGCTGTGTACAGTGTGTGATGTGTGCAAGTTGTGCAGTGCAACTGGGTGGCGATGGCTTTTTCGAGGTCTTAACACACTCAAATAACACACAGGTTGTGCGGTGGCGATGGCACAGGGTGCTCGGGCCCGTTATTGTTGCTCGCAGCTATATTCTGCTTTTGTCATTACTACGTGTGTGAACACAATAAATGAGCTTGATAGCGGCTGCTGCACTGTTTACTACCTCTAGTTACTGTGATGTTTATCTTCCATATTAGAAAGTAGCAAATGAAGTTGTAAGTGAAAACCATCCTAATGGGAGGTCTGTGTTGGTCTGTGTTGATTAAATGAGCTGTAAACCATTGTTTATTATATCTGTTTTTAATGATTAACACAATGATTTAATTAGGACAGGATTTTAATACGTTTGGCACAATATGCACGCAATATTATTTTTCTGTTCCGCTACAAATTCACAGGAAATAATATAATTTATATATATTCTAGAATACTTTACCCAAACTATTACAAACTAATCTAGTCACTAATCTCGGAAGCTTTGCACTCTGGAACTGGCTCTGCATTATTGTTGTCATCAGTGTATATGTAGCTAGTTAGCACTGACAGAAGCTAACCCTGTTAGCTAGCTGGAGGTGGATGTCGGCCTGGTTTTATTTTCATTATTTAACTAACATTACATAATTTAAATCTTTTTAGATTTGTATCTTAAAATATACAAGCTCTTTATGAGAGATTTAACTCACAAAAAAATGAAAGGATGTTTGGCTGCCTTTACATTAGTATTAGTCAACAAGTAGCTAGCAACATAGCTATAGTCACTGTGATGCTAGGCAACGGTTAAGATGGATTCTTTCTTGCATGTTACTCAGTGCATGAGTTAACATTCTGATTTAATCAACACATTAGTCCATTTAGTCCAGACTAAACCGTTTGTGAGAATTGGGTTTTACTAGTGATTGGATTGTCAATCACTTATTAAAAGTGCTAAGCGGCTAAATTATCTCGATCTAGCAGAGTGGAGAACAAAGACATACTTGCTAATGACAAACGCCCACCTGCTTGGCTAAGCCTCTAGTTATTATTATTATTGTTGTTGTTGTTGTTGTTTCTTCTTCTTCGTCTTTTCTTCTTTTAATTTTCATGTATATTTTTCCTCAACGTTTTTCTTTTTCTCCTCACGCCTTCTGTCTCATCATTCTTCTCCTCCTCTCCTCCACTTTCTCCTTCTTCTCCCTCTCATTCCTTTTCTCACACCACCTTCTCATCCACCCTGTTATTGCATTTCATCTTTTCTCCTCATCATCCCATGGTCATGTTCCCCTTTTCTCTTTTCATTCTTCATCTTCTTCCAGTCGTCCTTCCCTATCTACACCACCTTCTCCTCCGCATTCTTCCTCATTCACCCTTTTCTTTTACTCATACAGTATCTCACTCCTTTTACAGTCTCCTTCTCCCTGTCCTATATTTTCTCACCTTACGATTATTTAATAACTTCTACATCTCCCCTTTCCTCCATTGTTTCCTCTCTCCGTCTTGACTTCTTCGCATCTATTCTTCTTCTTCTTCGTTTTTCAGCCCTACTGTCTTCGACTCCTCCATTTTCTGATTTTGTTCCTAATTCTTCTCGTATCCTTGTTCTTCACCGACTTTCATTTCCTTCTTATTCACACCTACCAAATCCTGTCTTCTTCCTCTTCTTATACTTCAGTTAATCACTTTCATTTTTACCTTTTTTTCTCCTCCTCCTCTTTTCTTTTCTTAATTGTCCATATTCTTCTACTCCTTCTTCATCTTTTTATTCTCTACCATCTTCTTTTCCTACCTCCATCTCTTCTTTCTCCTCCTTATTATCTCCTCCATTTTCTCACCGTACTCTTTCTTCCTATGTTTTTTTTTCTTCATATTATCTTACTTTTTCTCTTTTTGTGTCTTCTCTTGACCTTCCTTCTATTTACTTTTCCTCCTCCACCTTTTACCTTTTCATTCTGTCTCTCACCCAGCTCTCACCTCTTTATCCTTCTTCTTTCTCCTTCCTCTATTTTACCTTCTCCTCATTCTTAACACCATGCTTCTAGTCCTCCTGGTTTCCTCCCCTTCTTCGTATCTTCTCCGTCTCTTCCTATTCCGTAGTTTGAATTTCGGGAGTTGGATTGAAGGATCCCTGCTATGCCTTATGTTATTAAAGCATTTGTCTCTGTTCTTGTTTTCTTCTTCAGATGCTCCAGCCGTGCCTGCATTTGTACGTATCAGGTTTATCTCTTCTTATGATATTATCATAAATTTGACATGCACGCAGTTATCTGTGCATGTGTGTTTGTTTTGTCTTCATCTCTCTCTCTGTCTCTCTCTCACACTCTCTGTCTCTCTCACTTTATCTGTTTCACTTTCTTTCAGAGGAGAGCCAGAGCTAATGGCTACACACCGGCCCCTGAAGGTGAGCATGTGTTAACACAAGGCCTACTGTACAAACATGGCAGGACGCATGATCTAACACTAATGCGTGTAAACTGAGTAAAAAAACATCTACTGAAACGTATAGAAGTATTTAAAAAAAATATCAACTATTTCACAATGTATTTTTGGTAGTTTTCTCTATTTTGTGTTTTTTCTTCTCATCTTTCTCTCCTCCTTCCAATTCATCTCCTTCTCCTCCCTTGTCCATCATCTTTTCTTTTACTATCATTCCTGCTTCCTGCTTCCATCCTCACCTCCTCCTTCTTCTTGAACTTTTCCAACTCGTCCATTTTCTCTTCCCTTTTTTTAAAATCTTTGTCTTTGTTCTTTTTTGTCTTTTTTTCCAATTGTTATTTATAGAATGTGTGAAGTAATGCTGGAGAGTAAGAATGCTTTCAAAAATAATAGTGTTAATAGGTTATTTTTTATCAATTAACACAATGGAAAGTAAGTGACCAGAAGAGAAATCCGAATCAAATCGGTGTTTGGTGTGACAACCCGTCGCCTGCAAAATCAGGCTGCCTCAAATCCTTCTGTCTCTTCATGTAATCCCACTCGATGATGTTAAGATCCCCGGGCTCTGTAGCGGCCAAACCATTCCTTCCAGGACTTCTTGTCCTTCTTTATGCTGAAGATATACATACTTATATTTACATTTACATTTAGGCGTTTGGCAGACACTCTTATCCAGAGCGACTTACGAAAGTGCTTTGAAGTTACCGTCACTGGATAGATGCTTACGCTAGGTTACTAGGTTACTAACTAAGTATTCTTCAGCCAATCATCTGCCCCTGTTTCTCACTGGTTTATGCCCTAAGTTAGATATTTTTACACTTGAATGATTCATAAGTCACTGTGTGGCTTAACGAACATAAAACATTCCTCTGAAACTGCTCAAGTACAGCGACTGGGCTGAAAATAATGAGAGACAAAAAAAGTCCATCAGGAAACCTGGAGAACTTTTCCACAAAGTCTGGAGCTTTGGAAGCAAAATATAAAGAAATGAGCGGTGGCTCAAGAGTTTTGCACAGGACTGTATGTATGTATGTATTAAATTTATTATTATTATTATTAATATTATCGTTATTATTTCCAGTTCCTAGATCTCTGCCGATGGACAGCGATGAGTTCGTCAGCCCGTACGCGGACCCGAAGGAGCTCCAGGATAAGACGCTCATCATTAAGCGTGACAAGCTGATGGTGGACGAGGTGGAGCTCGGATCTGGAAACTTTGGCTGCGTGAAGAAAGGAGTCTATAAGATGAAAAGGTGAGAGCCGTGAATGGATATTAGGAGAAAGTTGAATCTGGTATCTCGTGTTTATGTTTATGGCATTTTATGTTTCTCAGCAAACACATCGACGTAGCCATCAAGATTCTGAAGAGTGAAAACGAGAAGGGAGTGAAGGAGGAGATGTTGCGTGAGGCTGATATCATGCACCAGCTGGATAACCCCTACATAGTCCGCATGATCGGACTGTGCGAGGCCGAGGCGCTGATGCTGGTGATGGAAATGGCGCCTGCCGGGCCTCTCAACAAATATCTCTCCAGCAGGAAGTAAGGACGAGTTCTTATTGTCGAGTTAAACAAAGAGCAGTTTAGTAAAACTTTTCAAGCTTTTCCCGAACCTTAAGCAAAAGTCTGTTATTACAAGCAATAGTATTAATACTTCTACATTAAACTTATGATCATAGTGTAAAATTTAACCGTTTAAAACAATATAAATAAGATAAGGAATGTACCGAGTCCATAACAGAGCTGTGTTTAATCCATTATGCAGTTTACTCGATCTTTTGTTGTCGACTTGATCCATTGAATCACAGGGTGAGTTTTTGATTCAGAATTGATTCACACATAAACTTACAAGCATTAAATTGTATAAAGTTGCTGAATTGCTTGAAAATACACTACAGTACTCCACATCGTCCACAAAGTTCGTGCAAAATGTGTTTAATCACAGTTCGGTCATGATTTAGCAGAGGGGTGCAATTACTTTTTCACAAAGGGCCAGGCAGGTTTTTTTTTCCTTAATAAATGAAATCATCATTTAAAAACTGTATTTTATATTTACTCGGGTTATCTTTGTGTAATATTAAAATGTATTTGATTAGTGAGACAAATATGAAAAAAAAAAAACAGGAAGGGGGCAGATACTTTCACAGCACTGTAATCACAGCTCCAGGGATCAGCATTATTTTTAAAATAAAATATATATTTTCTATTAAAAACTCAATGTTAAATGTGTGTGTGTGTGTGTGTGTGTTTAGAGACCAGGTGTCAGTGGATAACGTGGTGGAGCTGATGCACCAGGTCTCATTGGGGATGAAGTATTTAGAGGAGAAGAACTTTGTGCACAGAGATCTGGCGGCTCGAAACGTTCTGCTGGTCAACCAACATTACGCCAAGATCAGTGACTTTGGGCTCTCCAAAGCGCTCGGTGCAGACGATAACTATTACAAGGTGAATTTGCACATCGAACTCTAGCACAGTTTTTGTAAATGATTTTGCGTTATTGTATGTTGCAGTGAGAACGATAATTATAATGACCTCAGGAACCACAAAGAGCAGCGTGTGGGTGGAAAAAATTGACACCAACATCCGTATTTGTGTGTGTGTGTTTTTTTGCACTTGTGTAGGCACGAACATTAGGCAAATGGCCTCTAAAATGGTACGCTCCGGAGTGCATCAACTACCACAAGTTCTCCAGTAAAGGCGACGTGTGGAGCTTTGGGGTGACCATGTGGGAGGCGTTTTCCTACGGAGGGAAACCTTACAAGGTACTGAACATCAAGCTCGTGATTAAAAACACACTTTTGGTACCTGTCTGTCATGAATTCCTCTGCTGCTGTTCCCGTGACGATAAGCCCCATGTGTTCGTGGTTATGTTTGTTTCCTGATTGTGTGCGCCTGGTTCGTGTTAGTTTGTGATTAGGGTGTCTGTTGTGTCTTAGTCCTGGTGTGAAGTCTGATTGTGTGTTTGTACGTCGAAGTCTAAATCTCGTTTCCGTGTTCTGGTCCTTCAGGTTTTGTATCTCGCTTGTTTTTTTCCATGCATCACTCGATATTATTCTTGTTTGTGTCCTTCGTTGACCCCTGGATGGAGTAAGGATGATTTGGTTTGCACTTAATGAACAAAACGGTCTTCTGCTACAGGATTAAAAAAAAAAAAAAAAAAAAACACACAAACTTCATAATGGAATGTAAAAGGTCATAAAGTTAAACATACATCAACATCAAGGTGGATCAATGTCACAGATGCTCCCGAATGATAAAGTGTCAAATAGAGAGTGAAGGAAATTAACTGTAATAAACAAAGCATTTTCTGAATAATCTGAACAACGTCACTCAGAATTAGAGTTCAGAGTCTTGCTATGTTAAGGATTTCATGTTTGCATAAATATATTCCATTGGACAAATGGAAGTATTACTGGGACACTATTGAAGAACAGTGTTTGTGTTGAGCAAACTGAGACCTCTGGTGGTTAGGAGGGGAATCAATCCAAGCTGTTACGACAATGACAAATGTTAAAAAAACAGCACAGTGAAAGGATTTTTTTCGCATATCCCAGTTAGGAAGCTGAGGTCAGAGCGCAGGTTCAGTCAGGATACAGCGTCCCTGGAGCAGATTAAAGAAGGTTAAAGGCCTTGCTCAAGGGCTCAACTGTGGCTCGAACCCTAAACCTTCCAACCAGTAACCCAGAGCTTTTACCCTTTAAAACACCACCGCCCTTGTTTAACAACTTCTAGGGCATCATATGTTTGCCCATAATTTATTTATATCATCTGGAACAGCTTTAGGATTCTCTCTGATGTATTTTGTCAAAACCGTACGCCCTGAACCCAGTCAGCATAAGCCATGTCAATAAGTCATATATATACTGTATATATATATATATATAGTAGTTGGTTAAAATGAACTAAAATTCTGTTCATCGCATTACCTAGGTTGTACTACAAAAAAGGATACGTCACTCTATACTGCACAATCCTGAGCCCTATATACTGTATGTTTATTTTTTTTTAAAAACACACAAAAAACAAATAATGTCTAAAATGTTCTGGGTTTTAGGAGCTACAACACATAAACCTATACATAAGCACATAAGTCTTCCTGATGTATTAGTAATGACTTTCACACAAATGTCCCACAATGCCTTCTTCAAATTTTGTCAGATTTTTTAAATATTTTGTTTCTTTGTTTGTTTTGTTTCTTTTTATGATTGTCTTTTTCCAGGACAGAACACGGAAGGGTTTTTTACACAAAACTTTATAAAAATCATTTTACATTTAGGTATACGCTCCTATCCAGAGCGACTTACATTTTTATCTCATTATACATCTGAGCAGTTGAGGGTTAAGGGCCTTGCTCCAGGGCCCAACAGTGGCAACTTGGTGGTTGTGAGGTTTGAACCTGGGATCTTCCGAACTGTAGTCCAAGGCCTTAACCACTGAGCTACCCCTGGCCCACGTTTTACATTACAAGTCTGACTGAACATGTTTGTACTTTTGTACTTATGAAAGTGCTAAACTGCTTGCAAACTTTTTTAATCGTGTGCAGAAAATGAAGGGTCCCGAGGTGATCAGCTTCCTCCAGAGCGGCAACCGGATGGAGAATCCAGCTGGCTGCCCGGAGCCTATGTACGAGCTGATGAAAGAATGCTGGACGTTGAAGTACGTGAGATTTGTTAGTTATTAGCTAATAAATAATAACACTGTATTAACTTCTAAACCTCCCAGGAACTCCTTTAATGACCCGAACATGTGGAAATGGTTTGGAGCGAGGTCAGGGCTGTATGAGGGCTGTGGCAATGACTCCCAGCCGAGCTCCTGTAATGTGCAAGTGGTGCGGGGGGCCGTATGAGTTTGTGCATTGTCCTGCTAAAACAGAACTTTGGTGATCAAAACAGGCTGTTTTTTTTTCATTAAAGGAGGTCCAGGGAGGAGAGCGCTTCAGTCATGAAGCAGGCAGTATGATTACTGATCTGGCATACTTAGAAAGCTTTCTACATTGATGGTATCCAAGCACTAGTGAAATGCTGGGATAAATGCATTAGTGTAGCAGGGGATTATATAGAGACATTAAGGGTTCTGTTTTCTGTTATTCTGCACAATTAAAGTCCCAGTTTGACTTGAACACCTGCCCTGACAACAAAAAAATATTTATAGACAGATTTATAGATTTGAATCTATTCCCCTTTTTTACATAGTAATAATGCATCTTAGGGTTTTTTATTTTCTCTTATACTTGTATCTGTGCTACTTCCTGTTTAGCGTAATTTTCCAGATTGTTATAACCTGCTCATGAAACTTGCCCTATTACTTGACTTACGGATGGAATCCTGATTATTAGGTGATTTCAGTCAAGCAGATGTGACTTTTAAAGCCACATTTCCTCCATCTGTGGGATAGTTTGCATTTCTGGTCATGTGACCTGTCATAGAATCGCACGCATATGAAAATTACTTTTTAGAAGTTAGATATTCTTTATATATTACAAATATTTATGATTTATTTTCCAGGGTTTTGTATGTGTTTAGATTATATACATGTTTACGAAATTATTCTTATGGTATAGGAACTATTCCTGAAACAGTCAAACAGAAAAGTTAACTATATATACCGGTACCTCGGCATACTGTTCCGGAGGCAAGTGAAATTTCGTATTGCGAAACACATTTTCCCATAGGAAACAATGTAAATGTGGATAATTCGTTTCACTCACCCAAAAATCTAACCAATATTACAGATTTCAAACACTATAAACATATTTTTGCATACAAAAACAACCACAACATTTAAGACATGTACAGTAAATGCAGTAAAATATAAAACAAATAGGGATTAAAACTCACTTAACCTTAATTTAAAAACCAAAACTGAAAACCAAACTGGCTTTCCACTGGCGCAAACAAGTTTTGAACGACTTCTGGACGTACAAACAACGTAGGTGCAAGCTGCCGTTCAGTTCGGCTAAGTTCGGTCGTTCGTATGCTAAAAATGCTTTGCATGGTCTAGACAAATTTCTTGCAAAATTTCAGTTCTTCTTTCAGGCGAAAATTCTCAAGGTGGGTCAGTCGTGTGCTGAGGTACTGCCTTGTGCTCATAGTGTCATTTTTCCAGACTGACTCTAAATAGAATTATCCAAAGAGGTTTATTTTTATCAAAGTGTGTTCCAATCAAAAGAATGTGAAAAAGCCTTTTTGCATTCTTTCTATTTTCCTTTGCAGGTATGAAGACAGGCCAGGCTTTGCGAAAGTGGAGGAGAAGATGAGGACCTACTATTACTCCATTTCTAAGAAGAATCCCACAGAGGCGAATGGAGAGGCAGCGAAACCGGAGGGGGCTGAGATTTGAACCTTTTTCCCAGGAATTACTAACAACCTGATGTGCTTAATCGTGTGTGTGTGTGTGTGTGTGTGTGTGTGTGTGTGTGTGTGTGTGTGTGTGGGTGATTGCATATGCTCATTACAGGACTCGCTGTGTTTCAAAGCTGGCGAAAAAAGCGGAAGCTCTGTCTTTATAATGTACATGAAGTGTTGTTTTTAACATCCTTTATGACATAATGATGCAAGTTAAACTGTTTGTCTTTCTAAGAATGAACGTCTTGCTCTCGTCTTTGCCACTTTGTCCTTTTTCCACGAACTTTGCAGTTATGGTATGTGGTAAAGCTGAGTCATTTAATGCTAATGTTGTTGGGCCGTAATAAAGTGTTCTTAATTCATGTAAGAAATATTGCAGAATTGAGGTCGAATTGGGTCGAATTCAAATCTCAGTCAAACTCAGTTTTCTATTAATATTTTACACTTATGTGTGAATTCTTATGTTTTTTTGTTGTTGTCATATTTACTTTTTAATAAACTATGCAAATACTGTGTGTGTGAATTGTTTTAATGCCGATGTTGGATGTACAAGGTTTGTACCTGCTATTTCACATTTTAACAAGTTTACATCTTCTGCTATGTATTTAATTACACGGATTAACTTTCTACAATCAATTAATAAATTTAAAACCTTCCCTTTATACCAGATTAATAACTGATTCAAATTCCATCCAAATATATGTATTTTTTAAGGGGCGTTCAAGTCAAACCGGGACTTGTGAAGAAATTTCTGGTGAATGAAGGCGTCTGTGTTTACAGAAGACTTCAACCCAGTACGGTGATGAGACTCTTAGCCACATTAAAATATTTGAACGATGAAAACAAGCCAATAGAAGTTGTTCCCGTGAACATTCAGCAAGTGGTACACCTGATCCTAGAAAATCGGCAGACAACTTGCGAAAGAGATGCATCTGCATCTGCGTCTGTGTAAACTGTACACACAATCATTCACCACTTGCACATTACAGGATCTTTATTAGTTGCAGTTATTGCCACACCCCCATATAGTCCTGATCTCATTACATTAGTGTAGCAGGCGAGTCATATAGAGAGATAAAGGTACACAATCAAAAGTCCCAGTTTCACTTGAACGCCCACATATAAATCTGCTTTTTATCCTTATTATACATATTTTTTCACTTGAACTGTATTAAGTAATTTATTTGTCCTTTATTTAAATTAAAAATGTATATATTTATAAGCGTATCTCAATAAAATCTCAATAAAAATGTACAAATACAG
>JAQMYI010000040.1:3282003-3293829 GCA_030014275.1 Clariallabes melas
GGCGACGCCAGCCCCTCCCAGAGGTTGGGGCATAAGGTGTGGGTGGGGGTGGTGTGGTATGGGGGGGCTGATGGTATCTGAGTCTGAACAAAAGAACTGAGCGAAAACAGCCAGCCTTCCTGAGTTGCACCACCCCTCTCCTTTTTTTTTTTTTTTCCCTTCATTCAGTGATTGAACGTCATGTTTACAGGCTGGCTTATTTTACACGCTCTGTCTCGGTTCATAAAGGCAACAGTCCTGGGCAGCTATATGGGGTTTACGGTGTCGTCAAGCAACTAAGGAAGGAAGGAAGGAAACGCACAGGGGTGTGATGTTTGGGAAGATGATTATCAGCACGGTGGTGTGATGCAGCATAGTGTTTTGTAATGACCCGAAAGCTGATTATTTTACAGTAACACCACTTCCTGAATGTGTTGCTCTTCTCGTACAGCACCAAATTGTTTTTTAAAGTTGTCGAAGTTACTCAAAATTAATTGCTGCTTTAAAAACAATATCTTATCTGGATAAGAGCATTTAAGAGCACACAAGGAAGAATTCCGGTTATAGAAAAGTAATCAGTACTTTTTGACAGATCAGAATTGAGAATTAAATAAATAAATTAAAAACGCTGTGGTATGAATTCCTCTCATAACTTTGAAAGGGGACAAAGCAACAAGCGAAGTCTAATGGATTTCGTTCCCCACATCTGAGGTCCTTCAGATCCATGTGGCTTCTGTTCAGAGGCTGCTGACTCAGTCACGCTGCGGTTCGTAGAAGAATGCAGAGCTGGCCCTCAACACCAGGCTCTAATCCAGGTCCTACATTGTGTGCTGCTTCTCTCTCGCTAAGCCAGTCATGTTCAGCCAACGACACATGGCACGGGGGGGGGGTCGATGGGAGGCGGGTGCCTGGGAGAGGGAGAGCAATTTACTGTCAACAGCCAATTTCATTCCTGCATAACCACCAGGATCGATTTAGCTCGTTCTGATTCTCGTTGTGCTTTTATTGCCGATGGAATTTGACCTGTGGACTTCTCAAGGGCTGTATGTCTGCAATGTAACGGGCCTCCTCAAGCTGGGATATAGGTCGGGATATATTTAGGAGTCTATATATTCAGGTCCACAGCTGTCGCACAGACTCGCAAATAATGATTGTGTGGACAAGAAAAGCCTCTGTTTCTATAAGTGATGTTATATGTTGGTTTTTTTTCCTTTGTTTTGTAGATCATAGAGAAAAGACCAGGACATAGTCGAAGCCGTGTGTTCAGGGAGGTGGAGATGCTGTATCAGTGCCAGGGCCACAGGTAATGCACTCCCCATACTTCACAAAATACGAAACGAGGCTCTGCTCGTATTAGCCAGCTTTTAATGCTTTGCATAAAATATTCTAAGAGTTGATTTATTTCCCCTGCATAATATCTTTGTAATGTATAAAACAACCCTGAGTTATAGCATAAGCTTTGCATAGTAAATGCTTTTAGAAGCCAGTATTACTGCGTGCATGGATAAAAAAAAAAAAGATGCGAACCGCTTTTATCTTTCTCGCTGCAGAAACATCCTGGAGCTCGTGGAGTTTTTCGAAGAGGAGGATAAGTTTTACCTGGTGTTTGAGAAGCTAAGAGGAGGTACAAGCTTTATTTTTATAAGGAATAAACTGATCATAGATCTTTTCTGTCCCCTGAGCTGTTGTGTTAATGGGATTTGTGTATGTCCTTTTTTTTTTTTTTTTCCTCCCCTTCCTCCAGGCTCCGTCTTGAACCACATTCACAAACGAAGACACTTCAGCGAGCAGGAAGCGAGCATTGTGGTGCAGGACATCGCAAGCGCTCTGGACTTTCTGCACAACAAAGGTGAGCAGGTTCATGGAGATGAGTTTCAGAATGACATCACACTCTTTATTTGTATATCAGTATAATTATAGTGTACGCTCCTTACCGGGAATAGTCCGTTTAGGAATCGGAGAAGGTGGTGATAGTGGTGATGGGTGGGGAGGAGGAGGAGGAGGAGGAGAGGTAGCTAGGGTGCCGGAGGATGGGATATCAAAACCGTAGCCTGATCACATTTCGCGTGTTTCATATTACGCGCTTCCTTGAAAGATGTTCTGAGAAGCTCGTCGGGAAGCCGATGCGTCTGGTGTTTTTGTGTTCGCCCCGAGGACGTTTCTTATGATCGTCTATTTATAGCAGCTCTTGGCAACTCAGTGTGTTGGAAACAAACTTTTACTCTGTTGATCTTTTGTCATCCTTCAAAACCCTGGAGAAACCTCTGTAAAATGCTAACGCGTGACCCGTGTGTGTGTTTTTCTGCGTACTCTAGGGATGGCACACAGAGATCTCAAGCCTGAAAACATTTTATGCGAACATAAAGACAGAGTAAGTCTTTTTTTTTTTTTTTTTTTTTTCTTGAATGAGAACAGAAGTTCAGATTTCCTGTCTTCAGATAATCACAAGCATGACAGAGAACTCGTGCAGTCACGGTGACGAGGTCTTCTTCTTCCGCTTTCAGATATCACCAGTGAAAATTTGTGATTTCGACCTGGGCAGTGGAATCAAGCTGAACAGCGACAGCTCTCCCATCTCTACCCCAGAACTCCTCACACCGGTAGGTGAATGTAAAAAGTCTCTTTGTCACTTTTAAACAATAACTCAAGAAGAACCCTGTCCAGTGAGAATATATATATATTTTTCTTTTTTAACTCTGGTGTTTTTCCGGAGGTTATGAGCGGTTAAGACTTGCTCGTAGATAGATAAGTCAAATGTTTTTACAGCACCGCTCTTATCATCCAGTCCCCTTCCCGCAGCGCTATTGGTTGAGCTCGGGTGGTGTCAGCCGAACAAACCGGCTCCTATTGGCGACAGCCCGTGTTTTTACGGCTGGCTGAAGAGATTTCGAGCGAGACAAACATTCAGGCCTGGGGTTTAATAAATGTTATCAGCTACAGGAGAGCGATTAGTGCTCGTTAGTTCTACATTCATATCTCTTGAGTTGGATTTAAATCTGTGTTTACGGATCGCGTTTAGTGTAGAAAGTGCAAAAGCATTTTTACGACTATGAATGTATGTGGGCGTAGGAAAGGTCGTGCGCGAGAATGAATGAAATGGGACGGATAACAACAGGTGATGGAGACACAGTAGGTGGCGTGTAGTGAAATGTTTTTCCCAGGGGCATTTGGTGTAACCCGAGTTGGCCTAGGCTCCGGCGTGTCTTTAGAAAGTCTCCAGACTATTTAAGGGCTAGAAGAGCAAATGGGAAGAGAGAGTTTAAAAAAAAAATTTTTTTAACACATATTTTAAAAAATCTGTTTGTATTTTTGTGTCCCTACAAAGATTTGTTTCCACTTCTAGCCTTGTTTGGTCTTGTCATGTATGATTCTCAGGAACAGAACCTGTTCAAGTCCTTGATTTTTAAAATATGCTGTGCAAAACAGCTAATCTCAAGGCTCTGAGCAGAAGAAGTTATCAACCAGGAATTAAAACAAATTTCCCGTCATGATCTTGGAAGCGAGTTTGTCGGAATTTATTGTGCTTTTCGTCCCTCTTGCCTCGGCCTGTCCCTTTTGTTTGTTTGTTTGTTTTGTTTCTCTGTTAGAGAGTGGCAGTGAGGTCAGATGTTACAGGAAGTTCTTTCTCTCTCTCTCGCTCTCTCTCTGCTTCTCAGGCTTAGCAACTGGGTTATGATTGGTTAGTGCAAAGGGAGGAGGAGGGTGAGCTACCTGACTTAGGGAGGAGCCAAGTGCGGAAGTGTGAAACTGAGCGTTCTGAGTGTTTTCTTTATTTTTTTTTCTTTATCACGAGGATCATCTTAGCTGATTATTTATTTATTTATTTATTTTTTTTAAGGGAAGTCATTAGTTTAACCTGCGCAGCATATGTGCACTTCCTGTAAGAGCTGTGGGTTTGATTTCTGAGAAATGTCTGGTTTTGTGTGTGTGTTTTTTTTTCTCTTCTTTTTTTCTTTTGCATAGCTCATTGCTGAGCCTGCGTACCACCACACAGCCATGAACTCTTCCTCACACACACATATTTGCGCACTCAGGGGAATTTTTTTTTAAACCGGCTTACAGTACATATAACCAGCTCAGGCTTGGGCGGCTGATGCAAAACCGAGCCGCAAACTGAAACACACCGCCAGCTGAGAAGCCACTTCTTGTCACGTGGCCAGGAAAACCCCACATTTATTTAAGCCAACAAGTCTACATCTGTCAGCTATCTGTCTCTCCCATGTGGTGTACCTCTCATCCTCCTCCTCCCCCCTACACCTGATGCAATGCTTTGCTAGTTTTGCACCAAGTATTTACAGGAAGAGAAAAATCTGCAGTGCAGGTTATTATCTGATCTCCCTCCCTCTCTCGCTCTCTCTCGCTCTCGCTCTCTCTCTCTCTCCTCGTCACTCCTTACATCTCCTGCTATTAGAGATATCGCCCCCTTATCTCCGGTCTGTAGAAACAAACCACAAAGAAGCATAAAACACGGTTGTTTTGCTAATCGTGGAATCTTCCATTCGGTCCGACTAGCTAACAGCACCATTTACTCAAGTCATCTGGAGCAGCTCAGGGCTCGTCTTTTGTCTGACCCCCGGATAGAGAGGCTGTTAAGAGGCGACCTGAATGTGGGGGGTGTTGAGTGATGGCGAGCAGGCAGGCGGTGGAGGAGGGGAAGAAGGTGGAGGGGGCGGGGGGTGGATTCAGAACAGCCAAGCTTTTGTCTGCAGCTCTTGAATTCCTGCACTGCGAAAGTGCATTGCATAAAGGCTCAGTGGGGCGGAGCGTCGAGACAGCTGCAGCCACGGAAGACAAAAGACGCCCGCTGCATGAGAAAACACGCCAGCAGAAGAACGTCAGACCTCCAAACCAAAACAAAACAAACAGATGCCACAAAGTACCAGAGCTGGAACGGGCATCATTAAGTTGCAGTAGATTTAGTGTCGTAAATAAATCTCGGTTACCTCGTTAAGAAAAGAAATCGAAAAGCTGACCGGGGTTTAACCTAGAAATTTCCCTTGGGTCACCAGGTCTTAGGGAAAAGTTCCACAAGTGGCTATTTTGTAAGGGAGTGGATTTTATAATTACTAGAGCTTACTGTGGGCTAGCAAAAAAAAAAAAAATGCTGATAGAGGAAAAAGCCAAACTGACCACAAAATCCTTTCAGCTTTTACAGGATTATCTTTTGTCCTCCTGGTCTGCTGAACTCGATCTCTGAGCAGCTTTTTTTCTTTTCTTTTTGGGAAATATATAAAAAATGTATATAGATATAAAGAGTGTTTGCGTGGTTGTGTTTTGTTTATGCGGTGTGTGGGTGTGTGGTGTTGTGTAAGAGGTGTTGAGAGATGGTTTTCTGGGACACTCAATCCTCTTTTCCAATCCTGGGCATTTGGCCTAGTTTCAGAACGGAGGCGTTTTTACAGAGCGAGGGCCGAGCCGAGTTTTCAAAACTTTCTATGACTCAAGTGATTCAGCTATTAGGAGCACAACCCTTTTCTGCATGTAAATCATCGCGCTCTCTTTTAGTCTTTTGTGGGATCAAAGCTATCGTTTCCATGGTAACAGCTTAGTCAAGACCTCACTTCTCCAAGTGTATTGTTCTTTTTTTTTTTTTTTTTTTTTTCCTAAGAAGTCAATACCTAACCCTGAACCCGCATGATTAATCACCTGTGTATCTGTCCGTTTGCGGTGATCTCATGCACACGGCTTATCTCTAATCTCGCTCATTACTTGCCGCGTGACAGTCACAAGGTCTTTTCACTGAGCACATGACCTCCGTCTACATACAAAAAAACACTTGAATCGCAGCTGGTGTTTAACACACACACACACACACACACACAAACACACTCTCTTTATTTAATTATTCCTCTCACCTTTAACCACGCCGCACCCACACCTACACATAACCGGCATTTCCCTGCACATGCACAGCCCAGGTGGCAACCGTTTACTTCCTTCCCGTATGCTGACTAGGCCGCTATCTTCTGTTTGTTTGTTTTGTGCAGTGTGGTTCTGCTGAATACATGGCGCCCGAGGTGGTGGAGGCGTTCAACGAGGAAGCCACCATCTACGATAAACGCTGTGACCTGTGGAGCCTGGGCGTCATCCTGTACATCATGCTAAGCGGCTATCCTCCGTTTGTGGGTCACTGTGGAAGCGACTGCGGCTGGGAGAACGGGGAGCCTTGTCACGCCTGCCAAGTACGTTGATCTTCTCAGGATGTAGTGTGTTATCTTTTTATTTTTATTTTTTTCTCGGCTGCTTGTAACTTTTAAAAGTGTTTCTAAAGATAAAATAATCATTCAGTCACAATTACAGTCCATGAAGCAGATTTTTGCATGCTTTGTTCATATTAAACTTTAAGTACAGCATTACAATCATGGAGGAATAATTAATTGAATAATTGCTTAATTGAAATAAATTTTGTTTTTTCCATCAATCTCAGAACACACTGTTTGAAAGTATCCAGGAGGGCAAATACGAGTTTCCCGAGAAAGAGTGGGCTCATATCTCCTGGGGTGCCAAAGACCTCGTCTCCAGACTGTTGGTCCGGGATGCAAAGAACCGCCTCAGCGCCGCTCAGGTCCTACGGCATCCGTGGGTGCAAGGGGTAAGGATCTAAGGCTGTTACTCTTGCTCTTACCCAATGCGAATGCAGGGTTAACCTGTCTAGTCTAGGTATATTCTAAGAATCAGCTGGGAATTTTTGCCTATGGCGTAAATCATTTACAAGAAGTCTCTTTCTTAGGAAAATTTTCCCGCTGACAGACATTTCCTTTGCGTCCGGCGCCCGTATTTAAGCTTCTAGAAGTATGATGTAATTGTAACGTGTTCTCTTTATTTTTCTCATGTCAGGGTGCTCCTGATTCTATCCCGGCCCCCATCCTGCTTCAAAGGTAAATTTTTATTCTTTTTTCATTTCTTTTTGTTTTTTTAAATCTTTAGTTATGGAATAATAGTGCCTGTGTTTGCTCATGCTCATTCACAAATGCTCATCCTCCGTGCCCACAGGAACAGCAGCGCCAAGGACCTGACGTTTTTCGCCGGACAGGCGATGGCCGTGAACCGGCAGCTGGCAGAACAGGACGACCTGGAAGCACAGCGTCAGGAAGAGGCGTCTCCTCAGGTGGTGACCATAGGCGCGTGCTCCATGCGCCTCTCGCCGCCATCCAACTCCAAACTGGCCAAACGGAGGCAGAGAAGCAGTGCCCTGAAGGGGGCGCCGGTGTCCGCCGCGGAGCTCAGCCAGCTTCTCGCTCCGCTCGTCCTCATCGGAGACTGCACCTGAGAGACATTTCGGTTCCATTCAACCTGCTGGACAGTCAAAAAAACAAAAAAACAAAAAAAAACATTTATTGTTTTTGAAGTCTCTGCCGCCCCATCACCCCCACGCCCCCCCCCACCCTCCCGGCCCCTCTCCCCCCCCTCGTTCAAGTGTCCCTCCGTATATCCGTGCCTTGTTCTCATTAAAGGAATACCTCACACCAGAAGTATTTCCTGTATGCAAAATGAGGACGTACGAGGCTCGTCCCGAACCCGGTCGCGGCGTCGCTCCCTCCTTTATTCATCCTCAGGCTCATCCAGCACTTCTGCCAGCACGCAGCACAGGGTTCGGGAAACGGATAAGCAGAGCGATTTAACGCTGATCATTTTTATTAGTTTTTTTATTTATTTATTTTTTTTAAGGCAGAACATTTTGAAGCCAGCCGCTCAAGACACCAAAGGACTACAACACCCCTCCCCCCCGACCTCACACAGACACCCCCATCCTCCCCTCCCCTCCCCTTTCCTCAGCTGCTTCCACTTTTACAACTGGATCCACTGTGAATTGTTTGTTTTTTTTGGTTTTGTATTGTTTTGTTTTTCCTCCCTCAACGAGAAGACTTTCAGGAATGTTCCGCTTCCCTTACATGCGTACGTGTCCGGATGTCTCTATCATCAGTAATAAGATCCGCACGCTTTATGCAATTCCTAATGACTGCATCACTCAAGCTGTCAAGACTTCTGGGAGATTTTTCAGTGCTGCTGTGCCTCGCCGCCTCGCCTCAGCCCGCCTCCATTAGCGTTAGCATTTCAAAGCCAACGAATTCCTGTCATCAGCAGACAAACCCCCCCAATGCCCCCCCATACCCGAGACACTTGTACAGCATTAGACTTTAAACTCGATGTCTGTTATTCGAGGATTGGCCTCTTGTACCAAATTGATGAAGGCACTTATTATTTCTGAGGAGGTATTTTATTAAATAAGCGCTAGATTTCGAATGCATTTTCTCCAGAAGTGCACTTTGAGAAACTCAGATCGCCCTTCAATCATTTCGAAGCCTGCTTAAGTCGCTCTTTCGTCCCCAAATTATTTTAAAGACGTCTTGTGTCGAGACCCAGGAGCTTTCCAAAATCCAAATCAAGATCAGAAGGAAAAAAAAAAACTCTGGGTCGATCGAATGATCGAGACGAGCACAACAAGGGGGTTAGTCTTTAAGCGCACACAGGGTGGGATGATCACGTGGTTATGCAAGCACAGGTTTGTTTACGTGACTTAATCAACTCCAGTTGGTCATGGAACAAGAAAAATGCTCTCGTTGGTTTGGTAGAGATGCCACGGCCTGATGGTACAGCGATTTAGGAGAAAAAATGTTGCCTTATAGGCACTGCCAAATATGTTAAGGAATTACAAATCATTGCAAGGGCGGGGAAAGGGTTTGTTTTTTGTTTGCTTGTTTTTTTTTTTCTTCTTTTTTTCTTTTTGGGTCACGAATAAAAAAAAAAATGGAAAAAAAATGGAAAAGCATTCCAGGAAAAAAATAGGTCGGAAAAATTTACAAAAAAAAAGTCTTCCAAAGCAATGTAGCTGTATGTATAAGTTTGAAAAGTTCTTTTTTTTTTTATTTAAAAAAAAAGTTTACTTGTTTTTCTTTTGTTTTTATTTGTGCGTAACTCCATTTGACTCTTGAAACTGTGCCACACTGACGTTTTAAGCTTATTATTATTATTATTATTATCATTATCATTGTGTCTTCATCTTTAAGCAGGTGCTGTTCAAACGTTCAGGTGAAACACCAGATTTTTCTAAGTTCCACATCTCCCAATTTTGTTATTATACATTTTTTTTTAAACCTTTTTTTTTTTTTTTTCATGTGATGTTTTGTTGGTGCAGAAGTCGGGGTTATGTCACGTGTGAAAGTTTTTAAATTTTCTCTTTTTTTTTTCAAACAAAATTGAAGTGAGTAAGAAATGGCAATATTTTACTACTTTCAGTGTTTTTCATTCGGGGTGGACAAATCACAAATTCATTAGCAAGCGCGAACCAGGCTAAAGGGTGGGGAGGGGGTGGGGGTGATAAAGTATAAGGACACATGGTGCGCTAGCTAGTTATGTGCATTAATAGACGTCTAAATCAGTAAATTCTTGCAAAACAAACGGTCATTATCTGTTTCTAAAGAAAAACAAACCACAAAGTCGTCAAAGTTTCAACTATGAAGTGTGACATTCTGTCCTCGCATCATGTCACGCGTCAAAGATGATATTCGAGTCTTGAATTTTGTTCTTTACATGTAAAACATCTCCCTTGTGAACATCTGTGGGATGATTCTTCTTTATTTGCGAAAAAAAGAGAGAAGAAAAGCCGTGGCTAGTCTACTGAGCCGACTCGTTCAATCATTCTGTCGCCAGCGATACGTCCACCTCATTAGTAACGTTGTCTACTTCAGGTTAATTTGCTTTATGACTTTTTTTTTTCTTCTTCTTCTTCACGCATAACTTTGTAAGACGGAACGCAGGATTGTGCTGGAGGGATGCTTGGATAAAATAAAGTGCATCTTTAAATCTAGGAGAACGCATCTACAAGGCGTCTGTAGATCGGTGGAACTTGTTTCATGGGTTGTACTTGCCTCAGGCATTAATGTCACCAATGAGAAGGTGAAATTAAAACCTTAACCCCATCCACGCACTATAGAACAATAATAATAATCCTGTTGAATGTTAAACGAGCGCTGTTCGCTCAGCGGTGCATTTTCTTTCGTAGGTCGCTAAACGACGAACAAACGGCACTCGAGCCTATTAGTTGAGAATAGGACACTGATTGTAAGTTTTTTTTATATATATAAATATATATTTCTACATTTGCATCTTTTGTGGAGGTTTTATGTCTTATAGTAAGACTTACTTGAATTGTATATGCAGCGGTTTTCTCACGTTTTGCTCGGGAAACTACCTTTCTACCTGTACACAAAGCTGTTCATGAGATCCCCCTGGTTTGGAGAATCATTTCGACAACGTCGTTGAAACAGTATTTAACTCTTTTGTATTTAATTCTCCTCTTCTTCCTGTTTTTACTGCAAAGACTTTGGTTTTGTTCTCAAACTCGTCGGAAAAACAAAGCGCGGCTCGGATCTGGACGTCCGCTAGCGTCCGACGCGAGATCCGCCACTTTTGTTTCCTCATCGAGAAGATATGGACTTGTATTAAAGAGTCGGGGATGATTTGAATCCTCATGTTTCTTTATTTCCGTTTATTTCATTTTTTTCATGGAAAAGGTTGAACAGCGATAATTATAAATGCTGTACTTGTAGCAGTGGGATGTCTGAGTTCAACCTCAATTTCCCAAGTGAATTTGTTATTCTAAGGGGGTTGAGATGCTTTTATTTTTTCCCCTTCTGTATAACAGCTTTTTTTTTTTTCTTGTCAATGTCACCTGAAGGTTAAAAAACTCTTGTGTGTAATTCAGCACTGTCTGATTTCTGATTTTTCCCACCCACAATCCAAGTCACTTTCGGGAAGAAAAATCCAAACTGCAAGGGTTTTCTTTCTTTTTTTTTTTTTCCCCTTCACAAAGTGGGATTTCTCGGTTAGCCGAGCGGGACTGTCCCCGACCTCTCTTCTTCTCCATTGGTCAGTCTCGTTTAACCGAGAAAGCTCACTTCCTGAAATGACCCGCAGCCCCGGGGGTTTCCCCCCGGGACGATGACAAACCGTAGAAGCACTTTACTGTATCATGTGGCTGATTTCAGTTCACTTAAAGCAAGACATACGACTCGTTGTTGCAAGATTTTGTATTGTTTTCTAATGAAAAGAAACAATAAAAAAACACTTTGAACCACAACCATGCTTGTCTGATTTTGTGTGTCGTATCAATCTGGTGTGTATTTAAAGATGGTGTGTAAAAGTTTTAGAACTGCTAAGAGACTACAACTGGTCAGAGGAGGGATGAAAAGATTGAGGGAAGGTGTAGAGAGTCTCATGTACTTTTTAGTACATCAGAAGGGATGGGAATCACCATGATATAATGATACTTAGATATCTATTTGATTTGTATCACAATTTTATAAATTTCCTTATTTCTTTCTCTTTTTTTTTTTTTTTTTTTTTTAAGATTTTCTTACAATTCTAGACAAACTTGGCAAATAGTTCACTCCTGCCACCTACAGGATCATAGAGGGAAAAAAACATTTTACCACCTCAAATGCAAACATATAAATAAAAAAATAATATTAAAAAGTTTTTATTTTGGAGTCATTGTGATGATACATGAATTGCAACGCAAAAGAGCTGAACTCATTTTGATTTATACTTTTTTTTTTTTCTCACACGTTTTATACTTATTTCCCTAATTTTCTTCTGGATTCTGTAAAGCTGCTTTGCGACGGTGGCCATCGTTTAAACAGCCTATATAAATAAAACTGAATTAAATAAAATGAAATATACTAAATTGCTGTCTTAGTACAAAGGGTGTGCAGACTATTGCACTCAGTAGCTTACAAGCATAGAGCTCCAGACTTGAGTCCAAACATTGGACAAAAAAAGTATGGGGTCGGGGATGAAACTAATTTGAGCAATAATACAGTGTAATTTAATCACAAAGTGTAAAAC
>JAQMYI010000040.1:3357268-3374556 GCA_030014275.1 Clariallabes melas
AGAGAAAAACCGTTGGCTCAGTTGTGATCACGTGACGCTCGGCGTCAAATCAAGAAGCGCATGCGTGATACATGATAGGCCGTGCTCGTAAACCAAGACAAGGCTCGTTTTCCAAGTTAAAAGTTATTAAAAATCTTTGCTCGTCTTGCGGAACACTCGCAAACCGCGTTACTCGTAATCCGAGGTTTTACTGTATATCAGTCTATATTAAAGTGCAAGGCTCAAGTTCAAGTCAAAGCAGGACTTTTGATTGTGAAGAATAACAGAACAGTTACTGTATGAGAGTCAAGACTCCCATTATTCCCTTCAGTTCTGAAACACCCCGGCCTCCCAGGAACTCCTTTATTATCCCAAACATGTTGAAATGGCTTGAAGCGAGGTCAGGACTGTACAGGGGATGTGGCGATAACTCCCACCCGATTTCCTCTAATGCGCAAGTGGTGTTGCTGAATGATTATGTGTCTCTTCC
Organism: Clariallabes melas; assembly: GCA_030014275.1. Classification (NCBI taxonomy): domain Eukaryota; kingdom Metazoa; phylum Chordata; class Actinopteri; order Siluriformes; family Clariidae; genus Clariallabes; species Clariallabes melas. Next base: position 3,357,738 of record JAQMYI010000040.1, read on the forward strand.
ACAAGTTATCCATCGATTTTCACTGATCAGACGCTCCACCCGCGGAATCTTTACAGGAACGGCTGCAGTGATCTCCGAGCCAAAAGACGTATGGTCTTTTTAAAAAACATTTCCACCATCCAAATGTTTTACTGCAGCTAAGAGTTTCTGTGCTATGATTTAAGGAGTGATTTCCTGCCTACGCGAAAAGGGGAAAAAATAGCATCGTTTCCACAGAGAAATACATAACACTGTAATTCAGTCCTCGTGTAAATCCTTATTTATGACTTTATGAGTCACGGTTACGCTTGGCATACATTCAGAGAGTTACAATGAAATATACAAAATAAACAGACACTATAGTTTTCGATAGACTGTATTTTGTTTGAGAATTTAAACAAAAATTTTACAAACATGCCTCAACAGCGTCACAACTCGAAATGCAAATTTTGAGTATTTTACACCTTCATTACACCTTCATTCACCAATACGTTCATCATGAGTCTTGCTTTAACTTGCCACACGTATAATAATAATAATAATAATAATAATAATAATGATAATAATAATACATTAACTACAACCACTGGTGCTTGGACCCCTAATTATTTTAATTATGTACAATCATTAATTGGCGTCAGAGCGTTTTTTTAATGAACTGTAAAGCAGTTTTTATTTAAAGTAATTGAGATTATTTATAGGCGTAATAATTTTATAAAGTTGGACTTGTGCTGATGGCTTGAGGCAAAGATTTATAAGTTTCTTATACATTTTTCTCAAAATTCTCAAAAGTAGTATTGTTAAAAAAAAAATTTCTTTTAAAGACTTTCTGGATTTCATGAAACGATTGATTGTCATAATTCATAGACTTGCTCCTGTGAGAATTTCAGGCAGTTTTTCAAAGAACTTTTGGAGAAATCAATGCAAACTCTGGTGTGTTTCTCAGAACCATATTTCCTATTGTATCAGTATCAGGAAAGAACAAGAGCCTGAGGAAGCTCTGAAATCTCCCAGCACACCTCTCTCACTGGATTTAATATTTAACGCTGACCTATTTTTAAAAGCTGTAGGCTAGGGTATTTTGGTTCTGCTCAGGCAGCTTAAAGTAGCCCGAGGAAAAGAAAAAAAAAAACTACAGGAGGCTGAGATTGACTGTACCATTCTCTTGAAGCGCTCATATGTAATGGAAAAAAAAAAAGAAGAAAGAAAAATGGCAGGGATAATTAGGAGAGTCATATAGTACAGAGAAGACCTTCAGCCTTGAGGTTTGCAGATGTGTTCGCATCTGCAAAAGGGTATTGGAAATTAAATAAACAGGAAAGGGAGAAAAAAGCAGCCTGTTGTGATGTAGGAAGCTCAAGGAAGTAGGACACAGCTACACACACCAGCACACTGCCGTGCAAAGAATAGCTTGTTTGAGACCATGGGTGTGCATAATGGGGCATTCATTCATATTAACCCAAGGAGAAGACAATCACCATAGCAACCTCAAAGAGGTGTATAATTGTGCCGAAATGCACCGTCACCTCCAACTTGGCAGCAAAACAAATTTTTTTTTTTTTGTCCCCTCCTCCTCCATGACGACATGATACATCAAATATTATTACTCTATAGTGCTATTACTCAGTCGGCAGGTGGTCCCGTCTAAGCCTTGCTTCAAGCATCACTGAGGATTAATCCTGGCAAATACTCAAGCAAAACCTGAGTGTGAGCTTCACCGCCTGCCAGCCTTTAAATTATGTTCTGTTGTGTCCTGTTACCCGGTTATTCAGCACCACTCATGCCGCTGTAAACAGCTCAGGGGTAAAATACCATAAAGCCACAGCTAGCCCGAGCGAACGGAGACGCACTCACCACTTTGAAGTCTTCGGGCCGACACGGCTTCCCCCTGAAGTGGCACGAGAGAAGCATGTCTCTGATGTCATGCCCCGTTCGGTTATAGAACTCGAGCATGTTAAAGGGACGAGGCTTAAAGTTCTGGAAGTCGGCTTTGACCTTTAGAGCCTCCAGGACGCTCTCCTCGACCAGGTGAACATCACGAATCTCGTATCTGAAACAGAGAGAAGTTATGTTACCGTATTTTTGTTATTGACGAATTAGCCTCATGTTGGGCCAAACAGAAGCTCCAGGTTTGACTAGAATCCCAGGATTGGATACGCAAAGCCCCAGGTTGACTTAGTCTGGGTATGAAGTCTCAGTGTGGGCATGAAGAAGTGTCAAGTTAGTCTGAAAGCCCCAGGGTGGGCAAGAAAGCCTCAGCTTAGGTGGGAATCCCCTAGTTGAGGAAAAAGCCTTATTGTGGGTCGGGAATGAGTCTCAGGTTAGTCCCTGGTTGGGTAAGAAGGGGTAGGATTAGCAGAAATAAGCCTAAGCTTGAGAAGGGATCACCTTCAAATTCGGCAGGAAGTCCCTTAGTTGGGCAAGAAGCGTCATGGTTGGTATGAAGAAGCTTCAAGCTGGGGAAAAAGCCGCAAGCTGAATAAGAAGCCTCATTGTGGGCAACAATGAGCCTGAGATCAGTCAGAAGCCCCTGGTTGAGCAAGAAACCAAGGAATGAGCAAGAAGTCTGAAAGAAACTAGAAATTAGCTTAAGTGTGGTAAGAGTCAGCTTCGAATTTGGTAGGAAGCCCTTTATTTGAGCAGGAAGCATCAGGGTAGATAGATAAGAAGGTAGATTTCTCAACCTGAGGAGAAAGCCCCAGGTTGGGCAAGAAGTCCCAATCTGGACAGGGATGAGCCTGAGGTTTGTCCAAAGCCCTGGGTGGACCAGAAGTCTCAGAGTGGGTAGGAATTAACAATGAGCCTAAAATTGGGAAGGAATGGACCTCATACCTGGTAGGAGTGGGCAGGAATTTGCAGTACCAGGCAGTGCCAAGAGGATCGGTAGGAATGAGCAGAAATGATTGGGCAGAAAGCCTCTGGTTGTGTAGAAATAACCATTTTTTTTTAAGTAGTGTAAATTAGATTTAGAGTTGTGCTGAAGGTATTAACATTTTATCTAATACAAAATTACAAGTGTCTGAATTAGTGAAGGAAGGCATGAATCAAAAGAAGAAACGAAATTTTCACTCAGATACATCAAATTTAAGTCCTAGGAGAAATTAGTAGTGATTATGGTGATTGATGCCTTTGACAACATAACCATATAACAGCAATTAAAACACCACGTACACCAAGTCCTTTTATCCTGAAGGGTTAATAGAGACGAATTAAAAATTAATATACCATTAGACGAAATATGGAGAATATGAGAGTGTGTGTACGTGTATCTGTGAACCAGACTACAGCTAGAGGCATGAATAAAGTCAAATCTGAACTCCAGTCACACCGTAGCTCCAGCGTACCGCAACAGTGCAGTAGGGGAAACCGCGCGCTCTAGATCTAACTGCCAAATGGCAGCTGATGTTAAATCCAGAGCCAAAAATAACATCTAATCCCAAGATTCTGTAGAAAAAAAAGTTTCACTTCAGCAACCGTGAGGCCCTGCCGAGCCATCCTGTGGGCTTTATCGTGAAAAAACCTGGAAAACTTGCTTTCTGATGACCGTTTGCTTCTCCGTTCAACAGAACAGCAGCGAAACCCGACTGGCTCGACTCACATTGCATATATCACTCTGTTAGAGATGCACTTACACACGCACACCCACACACACACACACACACACACACACCATGCTGTAGCTGCACGCCAATGCTGGAAGCTTCTCATATAGTCGGTGTTGGACATGACCGCAATCAGGCTGCAGTGTTAATCTCACACCTTCCTCACGGGGAGGCACACACACACTTAATCATGCTTGTCAGGTTTTTTCTTTTTTTTTAATGCAGCACAGGCTCAGATAGTCGTTAAGAGTTGCTAAATAATAATCTGTGTGTTCATGAAAGTCCTTGTAATCAATGGTATTTTTAAATTATAAAAAAAAATCTTTATAAAAAAAAAAGTACATAAATTGAATTAAATTAAATATAGTTCTGTTTTATGAAAATAAAATAGATCAAAGCTTTGCTAGACTAGAATTGTATAGTTTTATGAGAGTAAAGTGAAATAGAATAAAATAATGTTTGATGTGAATAAACTAAACATGATTAAATAGAAATGAAAGAAAATAAAGTAAAATATAGTAGTGTTTTATTGGGAAGAATGGAATAGAACAGAATGTTTTAGGAACGGAAAAGAATCATTGTGTGTAAGGAATAGAATAGAATAGAATAGAATAGAATAGAATAGCTTTGTTGGGAAAAAAAGCAGATATAATTATGCTTTAGAATAAATGATGAACTATGACTTAGAATGAGGATTCGTGAGAATATAATAGAATTTAATTAAGAGTAAAGTCGGTAAACAATAGAATTAAATAATACTTTATTTAAACAGAATAGACAATGGACAACACAGGGCAAAATTAGAATTAAAAAGTATAATTCTTTCTAAAATAATGTAATTTTATGAGAGCAGAATGAAAAAGAATAGTAGGATAATGGTTTGTGAGAAATAAACAGAATAGAATTGAATAGAATATAAAGATTTGTGGGAAGAAAAAAAAGATTAGTAGATGCTTAGTATAGACTAAAGCATTGTCAGACAAGAAAAAAACAAAAAAACAGATAGTGCTCTATACATGCAAAATCTATTCAATGGTAAATAAAATAAACCCATATAAGGTATTTTGGGTGCTTTTTCTTTTTCTATTCTACTCTAATATATTATCACAAAGCCATTTTTTTTTATCTTTCTTGAAAAGAAGGGTTGCCACATCCGATCATTTGATCCGCAAGATCTGGCACGTGTTTTTACACCAGATGCTGATTGGAGAGTTGGTGGTTCAAGCCCTGCCACCACGAGTTCCCTACTGTTGGGTCTTTGGGCAATACCCTTAACTATACACCACATACCCGGTTACTGTATGCAGTGCCGGTCCTGAACCCGGTTAGAGAATGGGAAGGGTGCGACAGGATGGGCATCTGGTGTAAAAACATGTGCCAGATCTTGCGGATCAAATGATCGGATGTGGCGACCCTTCTTTTCAAGAAGAAAAAAAAAAAGGCTTATATCAGAGTAGAATAGAAAAAGTAGAAAGAAATATAGTATTTTGGGGGGGATAATATAAGAGAATATAATAAAGTAGAATAGAATAGAATAGAATTTTATGAAAATTTTAAAAAGTTTTTTTAAAGTATATTATTAAATAGAGTAGATTTAAATAGAGTAATAGAGAATACATTCTGAAATTTCCTTCAGGATCAATATCTATCAATCTATCAATCTATCTAATAGAGTGAAATGGAATAGAATAGAATAGAATAGAATAGAATAGAATAGACCGTTTCTGAGCGCAGATTAGAACAATTTTAAACAATGTACTGTAGAATAGAGCTTTATAAGACTAGAATAAAATAGCTGTAAAAGAATTAGACGAGAATAGAATGAAGTCCTCTGGAGTTGAGCAAAATATTGATAATAGATTCAAAATAGAGTGATAATATAGTAAAGACTTAATAATATTACAAATATATAATAATATTTTATGAAAGTAGAATAAAACATAATACAATGCAGCAAAGTAGAATGGAATAAAATAGAGTTTTATGAGAGTAGAACAGAGCTGAATAGAATAGTTTATAAGAATAGAATAGAATTTTATAATACGTTTATAAAAGTTCAAGAATAGAGTTTCAAGAATAGAATGGAATAGAATAGAGTTGAACAGAAATTAATACATTTAGAAATTTCTAATCTATCTATCTAGCTAAAGTTTTAAATTGAGTAGTGTAAAATAGGTATAGAATAGAATAAAGGTTTATGAGAGCAGATTAGAGTAAAGTAGAAAAATATAAAAAAAGAGTATAACTTGAGGAAAGTAGAATATAATACACAGTAGAACAGAATATAAAGTAGAATAAAATAGCTGAGAATAGAATAGAATAGAATAGAATAGAATGAAGTTACCTGGAGTTGAGCATGGCAAGCAGCTCCCCTGCGTGGTACAGGTCGTTGCGTGTGACCTTGCTGAAACGGAAAGCGTTGAGGTTGCAGATGGTGATGGCGGGAAACAGCATGGCCGGAGCCACCATCTCGTCCACTTTGGTGACGTAGGGAAACTCCAAGTAGAACTGAACTCGGTCCATGCAGACGTACATCAGGAAGCCTAAAGAGCCGAGGAAGAAGAGCAGCCACAGGCAGCATCTCACTGTCACTCTCTCGTTGGAGAAGATGTGAGCGATGCCGTGCAGCGTTGACGTGAGTGCGAACACCTGGAGAGGAGGCGGATGATCGCTGTCTGTCTCTGCAGCCGGCTCCACTTTCACATCCATCTTTGTGCCGGCGTTCATTCGGAGTGATCCCTGCTGCTCTCGCGCACCAAAACTACTCGAACGACTTTAATGTGCCTACAGGGTCGTGCACATGGTCCAGAATGCCAACCAGCGATATTCCCGTATGAACAGCTTCACACAGTCAGTGTCAGGTGCAACACTCTGAGAGCCATTCAAACAACAACTGAGCGGTGTATCTCTTTAATATATTAGGAGTGATAATATTTTCATTTTTTGCATTTCAGACTCAGGCTTGTGGATCTGTTCAGGGTTCTGGAAGCTGCTAATTGGAGCCTCACTCACAGACGGTATAATTTCACGGACGCTCTCAACAATAAGAGCCACTCGATATGGATCAGCGCTTGGGTCTAAAAGTCTAAATTTGAATTATGTTTTAAGTAGCAATTTCCTGCCTACGCGAAAAGGGGAAAAAATATCACAGTTTCCACAGAGAAATGCATAATACTGTAATTCAGTCCTCGTGTAAATCCTTATTTATGACTTTATGAGTCACAGTTACGCTTGGCATACATTCAGAGAGTTACAATGAAATATACAAAATAAACAGACACTATAGTTTTTGATAGATTGTATTTTGTTTTGGGTTTTTTTTGTGACTTTTTACTACATCTTCAACAGCGTCACATCTGGAAATGCTAATTTCGAATATTTTCAAATTTACAGGCCCAAAGATCACAGAACTCAGCAATGGTTAAAAATGCCAAATGAAGTATTTACGATTTTGCTAGAACTAATTTAAGATCGCGGTTGTTTTGTAGTAAAAGCGTTAGGAATAAAAAATTTTGTCTTATGTTTTGGAGAAACTGCTATTAAATTGTATCGTTACTATTAAAACATATGTCACTATTTGTTTTATGTTATAAATAAATACAATTGTTCTTAGTACACCAGGCGTGTTATTGAAAATCCCACAACTACAGCTACAATTTTAGGTTTAGGCTTTTAGAGAACCTTTAGACAAGGAACTATCATTTTTGTAAGTTCACACATGTACCTTCTGTCAGAAGGTTAGACGTTTACATATATACATGATCACGTCAGAAATACAATATTATGTTATGGAAGGAAATGTTGCCTTGTTTTTTGGAGAAAAGTGCTATTAAAGTGCAGAATGCAGCTCAGTTTTTGGTTTTCTTTTGCTTCTTGCTGGTTAAACAGAAGAAATGACTTTTATCACAGAGATCTAGAGAACCTTTAGGAGATGAACTTGAGAACCTTTAAGAGATGAAAAAGAGAATTTTTAGAAGATTAACTAGAGAACCTTAAGGAGATAAAGTAGAGAAGCTTTAGGAGATGATCTGGATGAACATTTAGGAGATGATCTAGAGAACCATTAGGACATGAACTATGGAGCCTTTAGGAGATTATCTCGAGAACCTTTAGGAGATAAAGTAGAGAAGCTTTAGGAGATGATCTACAGAACATTTAGGTAATTATCTAGAGAACATTTAGGAGATGATCTACAGAACATTTAGGAGATGATCTACAGAACCGTTAGGAGATGATCCAGAGAACCTTTGGAAGATGAAATAGATGAGCTTTGGGAGATGATCTACAGAACCTTTAGATTATTATCTAGAGAACCTTTAGGGGATGAAATAGAGAACCATTGTGGTGCTAGAGTCTGATAATAAAAACTGCCCTTGACCACACTTAAAATCTAGGATGGAAAATGACACAAGTGATATATGAGAGTTGGAGGATTCCTGTGGAGATCATGAGCACTTGTTAGAGTGTGGAGATGCGGAGTGACTGAGAGAGAGGGAGAGAGAGAGAGATAGTGAGAGAGAGAGAGAGAGAGAGAGAGAGAGTTCCCTACAGACAGTAAATCAGAGAGGAAGGACCTGGAGGTTGTTTCCGCCACGAGGATGTTGCTCTTCACGCCGAGCGCGAGAGTGGAGGGCGCGCGCGCGCCCGCCGGTCGTGTCACTTCACACGGACTTAATGAAGACGCAGCGCGAGCGCGAGTGGCAGCTGCTGGAAAAACAACATCAAAGCGTCCAGATCCTGTGATGTGTCTTTTTATTTGCACGAGCGAATCCGCCGACCTGTCCGATCTCCTGCCTGGGTGCGTGTGTCCTCCTCTTCCTCCTCTTCTTCCTCCTCCTCCTCCTCCCAGATCCTCACATGCTCACGGAAGAAAAAAAACGTGTTCAATACAGCAGCGAAACGTGTCGTGATGTCCACTGGAGCGCGTGCGTGCACGAGCCTGCTCTCCTCTCCTCCGAGCACTGAAAACTGAGGATGGAGCTCTCTCTCTCTCTCTCTCTCCACTCAGTCTCTCTTGCTTGCGCTTTAACACACACGCACACACACACACACTCTCTGTCTTCCTGTTATTCTCTATCTCACATTTATCTGTCCTCTATCTGACCATTCTTTCTTTCTTTCTTTCTTTCTTTCTTGTATCTCTCTTTCTTAATTTCACTTTCTCAGTCTCTCATGTCTTTCTCATTGCTTGTCTCTTGTCCCTCTCTATTCTTTCCCCCCTCACTGTCTTCTCTTATACTTTCCTTCTCATGTCTTTCTCATTGCTTATCTGTGGTTCCACTCTATCTTGCTTATTGTCTCTCTCTTTCTTACTCTTGCTTTCTCAGTCTTTTACCTCTTTCTTTCTTTCTTTCTTTCTTTCTTTCTTTCTTTCTTTCTTTCTTTCTTTCATGTCTTTCTCATTGCTTGTCTCTTGACCATCTCTCGCTCTTCTTTTCCCCTCACTGTCTTATCTTCTACTTTCTTTCTCATTAGGTCTTCCCGTTCTCTTTCTTTCTTTCTCCCTCTCATGTCTCTCTTGCTCTTTTCTTTCTCGCTGTCCTCACTTGCTCTGTCTCGTTCTGTATCTTGCTTTCTGTTTTCTTTTTTTCTATGATCTACAGTATCTATCTACCCTCTCTTTATCAGCCTCTTTCTCTATCACTTCTTTCTCACTTTCTTTTCTTCAGTCATTTCAGTCTATCTCTGTCTCTCACTCTTCTCTTTCTTCCTTTCTCTCTCTCTCTCTATATATATATATATCTCTTGCTCTTTCTTTCTTACTATCTGTCTTTTGTTCTCTCTTATACAAGCTCTGTCTTTTGCTCTTTTCTTTCTCACTATTTCTCACACTCACTCATGCACTCACTGTTTCTTTCTCTCCATCTCTTGCTCATCTTTACTTCCTCAATGTGAGAATATAACCTCACTGTCTCACTCTTCTCATTCCTTCTCATCTCTTTCTCATTGGCTGTCTCTTGTTAGTCTCTCTCTCCCTTCCTCTTGTCTTTCTCACTCTAACATCCACTCGCTCTTTCTTTCTGCCTCTCTCTGTCTCTCTTTCCCTCTTCTCTTTATCAGTCTTTTTTTCATTCTCTCTACCACTCTCTTGCTGACTCTTTCCTTCTCTCTCTTTCTCATCTCTTTCTCATTGTCTCTCTTTCCATTCCCTTCTCTTTCACACTGACATATACTGTACTCTCTCTTTTTCCTCTCTGTCTCTCTTTCACCCTCTTCTCTTTTTTCTTTCTCTCTACCTTCTCTCTATGTCTATCCATCGTCATCTTTCTTTTTGCCTCCCTTGCTGTCTCTCTGTCTCATTCTGTATGTCTCTTTTGTCCTCATTTCTTTTTTTACCCACTATCTCTCCTCTCTCTATCACTCACTTCATTGTTCTTTTCTTCCTCACTGTCTCGTTATCTTCTTTCTCTTTTATCCCTGTCCCACTCGGTCACTCTCCGCTTTCTTTGTCTCTTACTTACGGTATATCTCCTGCACACTCATCTCTCGCTATCATAATATTCTCCCCTTTATAAGTCAGATTTATTGTTGTGGAACATCCACAAAGTCAGCAGCAGCTTTAATCCTCGCTGTCTGCTTCATGTTTTTTCTGTCTCTTGAAAAAAAAACAGCTGTACATTTAATTATCACCAAGACACCTATCGCTCTTTACATAAAAAGTATTTCAGTTTGCTTGCCAATTTATGAACGATCAAACATTTCCATATGTTAAAGAGCTTTTAAAGAGTAAGAAAAAAAGTCCAGAGTCTCTTCACAAAGGACGAAGACAGCTTAAGAACAGACAGGAAAAAATCGATACCTCTTGTTAAACAAAGAGTTTGTATTCCTGCTGCTGCTCAGTAAGCAGATCATCGATGAGTCTTGCTGCAGTTCAGCATATTCCGCCAAATAAAATAATAAAATGTTACAGCTATGACAGTGACTGACTACAAATAGCTAATGTAAATCTTACAATGGAGCGCTATGGGCAAAAAAAACAAACAAAAAAAACACTCTCTACATTCTCTGAGTATACAAACTCTGCTGCATCACATACATCATCTCTATTACATCTGATGCAAACATGCCAAGCCTGAATAGTGCATGAGTAGCCTGAGTACAGACACAAAGCAAAGCAATCCAATCAGAAATCCTAATAATATTACAGAGATGATCGGATCATGCTTTTATTTTTGTTTGTTCGCTCGTTTTTACTCAATTCTGCGCACGATGAAATAACGTGCACATACAATATTTAAAACTATGCACACAACATACTGTACTCAAAGGATGGGAATAAAATAAATAAATAAATATATATATAAATAAATAAATAAATCATACTCTCAAATTCCCCGAAACAAAGGGAAAAAATAAGTGCTCTCTCAGTGTCAGGTTGCTTCTTGTCCTGAATGTAATAAAAAGTGTAAATGTAGCTACAGCCCTTTCGGCACCCCATTGAGGGGGTCCCCGTCTTGTGCCTTGGGACGTGGGCTCCAGGTCCCCGTGACCCTACACAGGATACACAGTATGGTAAATGGATGGATACTTGATGGATTCATCCATTTTCCAAATCGTGTACGTGCGAGGTGTCTCACCTGCTATGTGAATGTCCCAGGTTCAATTCCCACCCAATGCATTGATACATTGATTTAACATTATCTATCCATCCATCCACTTGTCGACTGTTAAATTGACCATGCAAATAGAATAAAATGTGCAATAAAAGAAACACAATAATGATTAAAAACACTTTTAATACTAAATGTAAACCCACAACTCACTCGGAGTAGTAGCTTGGATTTATAAACATTTATGAGAGCTTTATATAAAACATAGCCTTGATATTCTCTTTATGACCACAGCAGGGCTCTGAACAATGAGTAATTATAAATACGACACTTTTAAAAAATCCCTAAAATACCCCAAAGCCATGTTATTCTCATTTCTACCTATGAAGCATTGATGATGAGCACGCTTCGTCCTTACAGCTACAATTACCGATAAATCAGTCGCTACCATGGAAACAGTTTAACTCTACATGATGTAAGGATGATTTGGGATTTCGCCCATTCTGGTGGAAAACCACTTTACATGCACGGGTTTGTTTAATAAATGCACAGGTTAGTCTCAACCACAGAACAGTGAAGACATCAACATTGTACTGACATTACTATTTCGTACAGTTGAATCCTGTTTGATTTGTTTTTAGCCTCTTTCTTCTTCTCTCACTGCTGATTGGCTGATGATCATCTTTTATATTTGATGTCGTTTTGATCTGAATAAAACTTCCTATAAAATTTTCCGACACCTTTGATGCCACGACAAAAAACATGCAGTATTCTTATACTTATAATATTTATGACTCACTGACTTAATAATTATATGATATCATATTTGAAAAAAAATATCCGTGCACTCTGTAGTATTAATTAATAAAATATTAGGAATATTGCATGAGCATGCTTGTTAGCGATGACTGTTGAACGTCTTCTGACCGACATGAACAGAGTGAAGAGTGCAATGTGTATGTAATATATTCCTGTCCCTCCCTTTCAAGCTGTTCTTCCTTCTCCCTCTACCCCTCCGTCTCTCTCTCTCTTTGTGAATATGGGTTAGAAATGACTGGACATATGGCAGTCGCAGGTGTATCATCTCTCTCTCTCTCTCTCTTATCCAGTGTTCTCAGCCATCCCGCACAGACAGCCTGAAGGACATTACATGCTCTTTGTACGATGCAGTGAATGCTATTAACCAAAATGACTATAAACCTTGACGTTCGGTGTGTGTGTGTGTGCCAGAGCCATCAACAAATCCATAGAAGGAGAATATTAGGATGGAATAGACCCATTAACGGGGAATAATGATGCACGAAATTCCCCTTTCATCCCCGCACGAAGACATGCCTCATTTAGTAAAAGTGTTCAATGAGTGGGTGACATTTAATTATTGTCTTTATTATATACTGAAATCATTTAACACAGGGGCAGAGGTGGTTCAGGTGGTTGAGGCTCTGGTTCGCTAACCAGGAGGTTGGTAGTTTGAGTGCCGCTGACAGCCGGGTCGCCCCTGTTGGGTTCTTGGGCAAAACCCTTAACCCTTCATGGGTCTCACAACCCAGCTACTGCATGTAGCGCTGGTCCCAATCCCGTTTATAAACCGGGAGGGATGTGACAGGAAGGGCATCTGGTGTAAAAACTGTGCCAGATCGTGCGGATCAAAAGATCCGATGTGGCGACCCGTAGGATAAAAAAGGCCACACAAGCCCAAGCAAAATAATGATTAAATCAGTCTCATGTGGAATGACATCATCGATTAGTGGAATAAATTCATAATGTACAGCAACACTTGTCTAGGAATATATCTAAGAACAAGATATCCACTTTATATAATTAGTTATTTATTTGTAAACAAAGATTTATTTATACAGTTACAAGCCGTCTGTAGTGTTAAGTTGTGAATGTTTTATTATAAGATTTCGTCATGCATTGTAAATTAATACGATGCTGCTATAATGATAAATCATCATCAAGATTCGTGATTCATGTCATGAATTTTGCTCGTGTAGTTCATCAGATTTATTTGGCTGTCAGTTGCTGTGTTGAGAAACCAGATCAACCAATCAGGATCCCGGACCGGTCCAGGTTCTTTAGCTAGCGGGTTCGCCCAAGTCGCTACACTCTGAGTAAAGGGATATCAGATTGACAGTTTAGATTCATTTTCCACATTCTAGAACAAGACTGGGTTTTGTCAAAACTATGAAATAACACGTATGACATTAGGAAATGTATTAACAGTAACAACAACTTGCTATATTAATCCACAAAGGTCAGCTGTTCTGGAACGGTTCTTGCAAGACCAGTATTGTGTCGAGTGCATTTGTAAAACCCATCAAGCTCCATGATGATGAAACTGTCTCTCATGATGACCTTCCCAGGAAAGCGAGACTGAAACCTACCTCTGGTGCGGAGGAGAAGCGCATTTAGAGTCACCAGCCTCAGAAATCACCAATTAACCACCAGATTGTTGCACATCTTGGACGCCTTGAGCAGTGGAAAGAAGAAAAAAAAATCGAGAAAGACCACGGAATTTAGAAGCTGGTTTCAAACTTTTGACTGGTAGTGTGGGTGTATACAGTATGTGTGTGTACTCATGCTCAAATTAAGCATCCCATCTGGAGCTATTGCAGTATTTTAACTGACTTTTGCTTCATGGGCCTTATATCCTATTCCCTTTCCCATTTAACCTCGCATAACTTTTTGTCACAAGTGATGAATTAGCTCAGCCTTTAGCAATGTTAGGAGATATTCATTAAGTCTCATTAAATTTTTATGCTAACTGCCTTTAAATGCAAAATGGGGAAGAGCCCTTGCATCACAAGCACATGATTTAGGGTAACGTATTCACACACACACACACACACACACACAAACAAACAAAGACACAAAGGACATCCGAAATGTCAGCGCGGTACAGAAAGGAAAGAAGATAAAGTGTGTGCTTATCTTTAGTTACAGAATCAGTGATAAAACTGTCTGAAAAATTGCTTTATAAAATGAACAAAATTGTCTGAGTAAAGATTAGATTGCCTTTACATCATGCAAACAGAGGGATGTCAGGTGGTCCTGCCAGGGAACCATTTCGCTGCTTTTCATCTCTTACTACCACAAGTATGAGAATTTCAAACAGCTGAACAAACCTGTAGGTCGCAGTCACCGGATTACCTGCTATCACTTTTGTGTTTTTGACTTATGACTCATTGTGAAGTCTTGCCATCCGTGCCTTGATCTGCACCATGGTTCATTTTTGTTGATTAACCCTTTGGATTATCATTTGTCTCACCGTTGGACCTTATTTTTTTGCATTCATCCTCTCTGTTCCTGTATCTAGATCTTTGCACATGCATCCAGGTTTTCCCTTTGAGTCCCATATGTGGCATCCAGATCCTGCTACTGTCATTGTGCGTGCAAAATCCCACCATCTTACCATCCAGAGGTGCATAAACATCTGCTTTTACTATTCAGATTTCCACACATTGTCCTGCCACTAAGAGGCCAATGAAGGCCTATTCCTGTCATCCTAAAAAACACACACACACACATTTCTAGCTCATACCGTCCTGAAACCCATCAGTTAATGCGCCTACCATCCAGATGCATAGAAATTACTTCGTCTACCATCATAGGTGTAAACAAACACCTATCTTCCCATCCTGAAGCCCACAAGCTCAAGCACATACTATCTTCATACCGAAAAGTTCTAATTCTGATGTACCTGATCATGAAGATCTTGATGCTTCTTCCACCCAGAAGGAAACAGCGTTTTGCTTCTACCCTTACAAGGCCAAAAGTCTCTGAGGCACTCATGCTTTTGTTCTTGTAATCTCCAGGCCTTCAACTTTCTTCAACTGAGTCCCCCACAAACACCTGCTCAAGCCCACACACTCTTGTCTCTGCAAGTGAAGACCATAACGTCCTATCTCATACCGTCTTGAGGAACACAAACTCCTTCTATTACAAGGTCAACAAAAACATTCCAAAGCTCACCAGCTTCTGCTGCTACCATCTTCAGAGCCACAAGTTCTTCCATCTATGATAAACTGCTACATCTTTTGCTTCCACCATTATGAGGCTAACAACCTCTTAATCCTGTCACTGTGAAACCCACCTGCTCCTGTTTCCACCACCTTCAGGCCCTCAAATTTCTACCCTGAGTCCCACAAGCTCCTGCTAATGCCATCCTAAACATTGGCATTATGATGACCATGAGATTCAAGTTATACAATACGTAGGCCCACAAACTTCTAATCCTCTATCTCCTACCATCTTCAAGGCCATCAGTTCCTCCACCTAATATCCTGAGGCATTGCACCTACCAACCCAATGCTTATAAACTATTGCTCCACCCACAAGCTTCTGGTCATGAATAGATGAAAACCACAAGGTTCTATTTCTGCCCTGCTGAGAACAATACGTTCCTGCTCCGTTAACTATATGATCTACACATTGAGCAAGCAATAAATGTCGAGCAATGAGATCAGATATGTGATATGACTTTACATACCAGCAAATTAGCACACAAACATCAGTATTATATTATTGAATAATGTTTATTAAGTCAGGTAATTCATTGTATTTATATACAAAACAAAGGACCATCACGTGGGCGGAGTGTGAAATGATGACACGGGAAAGCGGCTAGAAAAGGTAGAATCTCGGATGGTGTCAACACCGTATGTATGTTCAACTCCGAATCCCATGACAGGAGGCATTGTGGGACCGAGAGGCTCCAATTAAGAGCTGAAGTGTGTAGGATATGCAGTTCTTATTTTTGTCGCTTCAGCTTTGTCTACCCCGAGGGCCTCTGTGTTTGCGGTTACAGGAACCCAAGAGCGTCTCCAAGGCCAGCTTCACGGAGGCCTGGAAGTTATTGCTTCTCTCCCTTTGGCAGTCCTGCGATAGAAGTCGTGACTAAAGATACCTTCCCTGGAAACACAAAGCAGGTGCGAAGAAAAAGAAAAAAAAAATTATCGCTGCATCACTGACAGCTTGAGAAAATTTCGGCTAAGATAATACATTGTTGGTTTGCATCGTCCATCTTCCACTACTTCTTTGCTTCTCAAAGAAATATTGATGCATATCAATTGAGAAACTAGAAATTAGAAGCTTTTGATACCATAGATTTAATAAAATTGTAAAATTTTTTAAATGTATTTTAAAGGGTACGTCCAGTTCTTTACCTTTATTACAGTGTTTAACAATATAACACGCTGCTTCAGTAAAACTACCAGGATTGAATTTAGCATGAATAGTTTGTAGCTAGTTCCGAGGTTACTACTAGCTGTCTAAACACTCAGAATTTCAAAAACGTTCGTCATTTTAAAATCAGTTGCAAATTCCAAATTATACTTCACAACTTCACAAGTTTTTGTCTGTACGTTGGTCAGAACTCGCTCTTTAAATGATATCTTTACATTTTATACATTGAAGGGCCTGAAACCAATCTCAGAAACTTTTCTGTCTGTCTAGCCAGAATTTGTCACATAAAACTGTCTAGACAGAATTGAATGAAACTTTGCCAGTCTTTAGGTATTTGCTTGAATTTAAACCTGCACCATAATTGAAATCAGGCTTGTGCACAATTCAGAATTTGAGAATTGGCCGTCATTCAATTCATGAGTTGGAATTTGAATTGAATTGACTCCGCCCCACAGGAAGTTGAATTTGAATTGGAGTTGGAATGACAGGAAGTGGAATTAA
>JAQMYI010000040.1:3463863-3480150 GCA_030014275.1 Clariallabes melas
ATCAACTGTTCAAAGGAGATTAATGCATTTTTTGGACGCCTTCAGCATTCCTTTACAATGTAGAAAGAAATAAAAAATCAGGAACCATCATGGAGTTAGAAAGTGACCCCAAACTTTTGAACGGTAGTGTATTTGTGTGACAGCTACATTTATTTTAAAGAATGGATGCTCATTTTTGCAAAAATCAGCTTGGGGTTTTGCTCTGGAGGACGGCAGGCAGTTAGTCGGCTGTATGTGTTGAGGTCCAGAAGAAGAAAGAAAGCCAGATGCTTTGCTTGTCCTAGTAGTGTTATAAAATCCCTGCACTGCCGGTAACTGACTGATGAGATCAAGCACAGAATCAAAAAGTCACATGAACTTAGATCTGCCTGTTCTCACTCAAGTCACATGACCATGTACAGTATATGTATATGTGTCTGATCTAGGACCACGTACAAAAATGGCTAAGATTTGATTTGACAAATGTCACATTTGTGCTTTCAGAAATAAATAAAAAATTCCAACCTGTGTCACATTAGGGACACCAACAGGAGCCCAGTGGAGAGAGCGGACAGCTTCGGATACCTCTGTGTTCACATCATGCAGGACCTGTCATGGTCACATCAACACTGCGGTGAAAAATGCCTGGCAGCGTCTCTACCACCTCAGACATTTGTGAGACTTTAAATTGCCCTCTAAGGTGCTTAGGAACTTTTACGAGTAAAAAATACTCCTTTATGTAACTGTCCAAATTATACTGTGTCCAGCTTTGAGTTGGATGCAAAAAAAAAAAAAAAAAAAACGATTTAGTGACCCTTATCATGTCGAAAACTGTGTTAATTAAATGTGTTAATTTGATAGATGGATTTTTATCTCAAATGTAGATTAAAATAGAATAAAATAAAAAGAGACGCATAAGGAGGTGGCATGGTAGCATAGCACTATAGCCTTACACCTCCAGGGTCCGGGTTCAATTCCCGGTCTGTGTGCGCGTGGAGTTTGTATGTTCTCCCTGTGCATGGTGGGTTTCATCCGGGTACTCCGGTTTCCTCCCACAATCCAAAGACATGCAGATTAGGATAACTGGTGCCTTATTTACACTGTTAGATTAGGAAACTGACAAGCTTAGTTAAATATTTGTGTTCTTTAAACCCATATTAACCAGAGATGATAAGCAGGCAGGGGTATCTCAGTGGTTAAGACATTGGACAACAGGTCGGGAGGTCCCGGGTTTAAACCCCAGCACCACCACTAGTGCCCTTGAGCGAGGCCCTTCATCCTCAACTGATCGGATGTATAATGGAAGTCGCTCTGGATCTGTCGTGTCTGCCAAATGCTGTTAATTTCGGTGATTATTTTTATTTTATTTGACAATTTAACTACCGATTATACCGTCCACCGACTAACTACAGTATGTTGAGAAGAGGCATCGATCCTGAGACCAAAAATTAAGATATTTGTTCCACTAGATGGCATTTAAACTACACTTAACTACACCAGTCCAAAGACCAATCACAGACAAAAAAATATATACTACTACTATATCTACTGTAGGTTAGTTTCATTACCATGTAGAATTGATCATTTTTTAAAAGATAAATAAATAAATAAATAATAATAATAATAATAAAAAAGATGATTTTAGTTTAGTACATTTAGTACATTCTTAAGCTTTTCATATCCCTTTACCCACAAAGATAAACAGATGGTGGTTTAGTGTTTAGCACTGTCACCTGCACCTCCAGGGTCTGGGTTCGATTCCCACTTCAGGGTGTGTGTGTGGAGTTTGCATGTTCTCCCCGTGCTTGGTGGGTTTCCTCCACGTACTCCGGTTTCCTCCGACAAAGACATGCAGATCAGACTAATTGGTGTGACAAATTTCCCAGAGTGTGTGTGTGTGTGTGTGCCCTGTGATGGATTGCCACATGACCTAAGTCTCCTGGGAATGGGCTCCAGGTCCCCAACAACCTTGTATACAGGATAAAGTGGTGAGAGTGTGAGTAAGTGATTGAGATGAACAGACTATAGCTGGCAATATAGATAAATTACAAAATCTTTTTTTAAATGAAAACACTTTTTTATCTATTCAGGATGTGTGACAGCGCTTTCCAGCATTAGTCCAATAAAAAAAGTCAAGAGGGAAATTTAGAAATACTGGGTTGATTTGAATGTTTCTAACCTCATTAAACTTCAAATAACATCAACAAACAAACAAACAAACAAACAAACAAACAAACAAACAAACAAACTACGTGGGGGATTTTGTGTGTCTACATGTTTTGTTTAGTATCAAAGCTGTAAATTTGTGAAGTGATTTTTTTCATGGTGAGTTTATTTAAAAAAAAATAGATCTAAAACATGATTTATACCGTAATACGTATATCAGGTTACTTCAGCATGTTATCTTCTTGACATGTCTATCAACTGCACCATGTCTGAACAGTTATACTGTATTATACTGTATATAAACACTTGTTATAAAACATTGTTATTTTATATATAAACATTGTCATTATCATCATCTCCAGGTTAGATGATAACTGCAGTTCATTGGTTCTGTACCTGTGCTTTGCACAATGACACTACAGTTGAATCTAATCTAATCTAATGTATAATATATAGTAAACAAATCATCTTTAGTCAAATGACCCCTTCATGACAAGACAAAGACAAACTCATGCACACAAAGAGCGTCAGGCAGAAAGACCTGTGTTGTCTGAGTTGTAGCATAGCTTTGTTTATTAATTTTTATATTTTTTTTGCATAGAGAAACATAATCACTTCCAGTACTGTACTCATGAGCGATTTCTGCAAACAGCGATGGCGGAATACAATTATAATGAAATATTGTCAAAGCTTTGTAAATTTCCCCTCACACCAGTTCTAAGAGCATGGGAAATTTAGTTTTTTTTTTTTTTCGTTGTTGTTTGTGATTTGTTTATGAGGAGAGAAAAAAAATTGACTGGAAATTTTGTAACATTCTAAACGTACACAGAGAATAAAGAAACGACACAAAATTTCCAAACTTGAAAAAGAAACGGATTTACGTGTGTGTGTGTGTGTGTGTGTGTGTGTGTGTGTGTGTGTACTTGTGTTATACCAGTTGTGTGTAAACTAAATGTCCACATGCTCCTTCCTGGTGTGAAGTGTGTGTCTGTGCAGCAAGCAAGCGGTTAATGCATAACTACCATGGTAATATTCGCAAAGAATAATGAGAGGAAAGAAAACAAAAACAAACAAGAAAAAAAAACAACAACAACAAACAACAACAACAACAAAAAAAAAACCTTAAAATTTAACACTGCATCAGAATGTTCTCTGAGAAACATTTCATCTCCGCTTTGTCGTCACGTCAACCTCCAAATTAGAGAGGAAACAGCATGCTTTATAAACCGGGAAAACCTATTACACAGAGGAAACGAATACCATAATGAACAAATAATAACAACAACAACAACAACAAAAAGACAAGTGGAACAAAATCAAAAATCCTATTACTGGGCGCGGGCACGATGAACCAAATGTCTTGCGTTAATTTTAACGCGTCGCAGCTTTTTTCGTTTTCAAATCTCAGAATGACGCGCGAAACAGGCGGCGCGCCAGAGTGTTTTGGCATTTCAGAATCGATAGTATTATAAAAAAAACAAATAAAAAAAAAACAAAGATTGCATAACTGCAAAGCGTTAGCATGGCTTTCACCCCTTTGAACAGAGACTAGCGACTAGCAGACACTGGAGCCTCGCTGCCACACGGAGGCCAGGCTTACGCAAGCCTTCAGCCCTTTCGAACATATAATAACACACTGGCGAAAAAAGAAAAAAAAAATGAAATGAAAGAAGAATAAAGAGACATTCCTAGAGACTGGTCATGGTGTGTGTATTGCACCAGTCGTGCTGTGTCATTAAGAGGCTTGGGTAAATCCGGCTCTCGAAACCATTCACAAACGACGACGGACGGACGGACGGGATGAGTTCGAAACAAAGCAGGAAAACGATCAGGCACTGCGCGTTGAGGATGTTTCTTTAAATATATATATATTTATTTTTTGGTTTGTACGTCTCTCTGCACATGGAAATGTGTTTGCTTTCAGCTGCTGGTTTTTATCCTTGAGGATAGCACACGGGTTAGAAACAGGAGAATAAATACTGGTGATGGAAAAATGAATCAAACGCATCGCTAGTTAAGGTTATCGTAGCACAGGGAGGCTGGATCGCGCCGTCGGTTATCCGCTCTGATACCGAGTCAGATTTCAGAAGCGTGATCTGTTTAAAGGAGTTTTTAGAGAGAATGGATCGTAACACCAGAACCTAATGCTTTAAAGAAAAAAAAACCTCCACCCTGAAGAACATTAAATCAGCGGTATTGTGCTAGAGTTACATCGCATCACAAGGGGGCGCTGTCACTGCTAGTGCAGTTACATTTCTGTTGAATAAGGAAAGCAGAAGAAAATGAAAATATTAATTATGTATATTATATTATATTATACTGTGCACAATGCTGTGGTGTCCAGTTTTTAAATGGAACAACTTTTTCTCCTTACAATCTTCTGCTCCAGCAGGTGGCGGTATTGCACCAACCGCTTAAAAACTCAAAAAGAAGAAGAGGATATGCTAATCTTGGAAAAACTAAAGTGTTTTGCAAGTATTTTATGGGAAATGAAGGCAGAAAGTCATAAACACTACAGTATACTTTTAAAGATAATAAAAAATTTTGGATTAACATTTTTTAAGTTCAACCAATGAATTTAAAAACTGAATCTGAATTGAACACTGTGTTTGTTGGTATCAAAGTCGACACTTTAACACTAAAGCGCCGCTGCATCTGTCTCTCTTTTGGTAAAACGTGGGTCATTTAGGAAACGAAAATAAAATAATACCAACTTGGTGATCAAAAAAGTTTAAATAGTTGACTCAGGAATTCATTACAAAATAAATCGAAGGTCACACTGTTAAAAAGAAATTATAGTAATAATAATAATGAAAATTAAGCAAAAAATAATAAAATTAAATTTATTAAAGGCGATCTATTAATTGTTTTGCTTATTTTTGGACACTGACATGTGCACAGAAACAAAACAAAACAAAACAAACAAACAAACAAACAAACAAAAAAACAAAAAAAAATATATATACAGGGTGACACAAAAAAACAGGAACTTTTTTACAATCCAATAAAACTAGAAGTGATAAAAGAAAAAATTTTTATTCATAGTAATTGAAACCTAAAACTTGCCATTTACGAAACATTTTTTAAAAATTACATCCTTTAGATGGCGTCCTCCTGTACGAATAAATTCAAAAGTTCCCGTTATTCTGTGTCACCCTGTATATATATATATAAACATTTCTTTCTTTTTCTTTTTTTTTCATACGTGTGGTGTTTACATATCCCATCCTGTGTTCTGATTGGCTAGGACAGTGCTCGTCTCTAAAGGGGTGTGAAGGGGAATTTTTTAAAAAGTATTTTGAAAATTAATATGCAAGTCGTTCAGGGTGGATTTTTTTCCTCTTTAATTTACTGTAAAATTCATTATTTATTGTACTGTAACAGACGGGCAGCTTGAGAGTCTCGCCGGATCGCTCCAGGATCACTGTGCACTGAAACAATCGTGGAGAAGAAGATGAAAAATAAAAACATGAACAGACCGAATTGCAGACCTGAAGAAGTTGTCCAGCCCTTACATCTGAGGAACGGAAACAGTACAAAAGGTGCACGGAGGTTTCACTTCACGCAAATCTGTTCGCTTGAAGTCGTCCAGACCTTGGAAGAGTCCGTGATAGAGTTCAGTCACGAGGCCTGAGCTGTGAGTCTGTCCTTACTGACCGCTCCAAACCTTGGAGCCTGTTAACCATCAGCTACATGGCGCTAACTAGCAAAGTGCCAGCGCTCGCGTCCCGTTCGTCACCGCGATGTTCTAGTGCATAAGATCTGAGTGCTATATTAATATAATACATTACAAACCTCCTTTTCTAACGCTGAACCATCGGGAAACACCGACTCGAGTATGAAATCCTCTGCAATTGCACAAGTCGGAAAAATCTCCAACATTCAATCATGACCTATTAAACGAAAAAGTACTCTGAACTCTTGAGTGGCATTAGAGCTCTGGAAATCTTGAATTTCCCCAAAAATATTTAAAAATCGGCATCGTCTCCCACGGATCCAGAAGTCGTAACATTCCTTTATCCAACATGGCTGACTTCTGATAGGACAAACGATGCTAAGTGTGAAAAAAAAAAATGGCATTAAAGCAGCTATTCTCTCTCTTTTTCCTCTCTCTATCTTTCTCTCTCATCTTTCACTCGATTCATCTTCAAGGTTGACGGACAGAAATATTTCTACAGAAACACGTCATTTAAAAAAAGAAAGAAAAAAAAAAAGGAACTCTCAAGACAAAATCTCAATAATCAAAAAGCAGGTTATCTAGTGCAATCGTTTCGAATGGAAGGAAAGAAAACGAAAGTGTTGATCGTCAGGAGAAAATAGTGAATCGTAAAAGAAGTGCAGAAACGAATCGTAAAAAAAAAAAAAAAAAAAAAGTAAAGTAAAATAGTGATGGAATTTGCATATCACCTCGGAGCTAACCGAGTTGGTTTAAAAAGACACCCAAAAAAAAAAAAAAGAAAAAAAAAAAGGGGAAGCTGAAGTTTAACGAGTACTCGTTTCCCAAGACGAACGCCTGACGCTCTCGGGTAGCGTGGCGGCTTCACGGTCGCGGCGCCGAGCCCATTGAGCCCCCGAGAGCCCCGGCACCGTGAACAGCAGGTCCTTTAGAAGGAACATGCGAAGTTTTCTGTGGCTTTGCCACAAGCTTATGATAGCTAAACCCCAAACCACAAACACAAATATTATCTCATACAAAATGTTTTTTTATTCCTGTACATTTTCTCCTTACTGTACTAGATATATATGGTAAGCATTTATAGTACACAAGGTGTTCAAAATGTAACACTATGCATAACAATTACTCATTATTCAGTTCTGTAAAAATATTAGACAAGGGTTTATGAAATAAAAAGTTTTTTTTTTATTTTTTACTTTTTTGTTTTTGTACATGCGCCAGCTGCAAAACGCCGGCCATCACTTAGCGTTACGTGTCTTGCGGTGATGACAGAGCTAGTCTTGCTGAGCAGTCCGGTCTGTCTGTCTGTCTGTCTTTGAGCTCTCTCGCTACACAAAACGAAGCAAACGATGAGAAATGAGAAAGGAGAAAGGAGAAGGAGGAGACGGTGACGCGCTCGCAGGCTTCTCGACGGGCTCGCGCCCTGGCTGGAGGGTCGACAACTTCGGAGAGGTGAGTGTGGAGCAGTGCAAATCTTCACAGGGCAGGTGATGGGCAACAGGCTTCTGCCATCAGGAAAGGAAATACTTTTGAATAGACAGCGCATGAGAACTTAGTGACCCTTTCATTTGGAGCTTGTTCGGGAAAAGACATTAAAGACATTAAAAGCTGCACGCTACCTGTCCTCTTCTGCATATTTAAACTCGTAGACGTCCAGCGGCTAGCGTCTCTTTGATTGACAAGAAAAACACAGACTACACCCTCCCTGCCACCCAGTGGGGGGCAGTAGAGATCCTGAGCTTCTTGACAAACGAACTAACCTTGACAAAGCCAATGCTTTTTTTTTTAAAACTGCTATAGCATTTTTAAAGGGCTCTGGAATTGTCCACACGTTGACCCCCTTTACCGCACCCCAGTTCCCACCCACAAACGCAGCCGTTTTGTTTTCTTTCTTGGACTCCAGGCCACAGATAGCAGCAGCACGCTCAGGATTAAAACTTCGGCTCACATTCTCCTGATGCGCTTTGGTTTAATTATTTTTAAGATTTAAGATTCAAGGTATTGTAGCCATTCAACTGATCTTGCTAGTGTTCTATTATTATTATTATTATTATTTTTATTTATTTATTTATATTTTATTTAAGGCTTCTATTACATCCCCCAGAAATCAGACTAGATCTTAAACAAACAAGGGATTGGACCAAATTTGTTAAAAAAAAATTAATAAAATCCTGTACATTTTTACACTTCTGTTGCAATTTGCCTTGTGGCCAGCAGAGGGCTGCGAAAATGACATACCGCTTCTTTAACTCTCAGATTTAGTGCTTAACGAGACGATGTTTTTTATAGTCTCAGGGACTGTAAATATAACTAACTGTAAACTTAATTCTCAAATGCATAATTAAAATATTTTAATTCAGTCAAAATGGCTGAAAATAAAAACAAAAAAAAACCATAGCAGACTATTCTGACTATGCTTCACAGACTAGTAACTCGCCGCGCCTCGCTTCTTCATCATTGGGCAGAGGCCCTGCCTCATCACCTGCTCTGTTAAATAAAAAGAAAGTCCCTTTGCTGAATGTTGACAGCACTTTTTCTCACGTGTACGTGTATGTGTGTGTGTGTGTGTGTATAATATGGGTTTGATGGAACAGGCTTAATCGTAGCTTTCCTCTCTTTGCCAGGGCGCGAGCCGGACTTCGCTCTCCGTCAACAATCTTAATCCCCGGCTTCATGTAAACAAAACCGCTTGTTCTAGCAATTCCACTTTGTTATATATATATTTTTTTGTTTTTTTCTTTTCTTCCTAAACTAACTACCAGCAAGTTCGTAATCGCTACCAGAGCTGCATATCGGCGTCGTTTCACCGCATCGCAAACTAGAACATGGCCTTTAACTCATCCGACGTTATTATATACTGTATATCCGACTACTTGTTCAACACAATCCGTCTTACGCTACGATATAATCGATTACAAATCATCTTTCCTACACTCTAACCTTACAAAAAGAAGAAGTAAAGAAAATACAAAAGTACTTGGAGTAGCTAAAAAACATCAAGTAAAGGTTTCTGGACGAATTAAGTCCAAGAGAAAAAAATTTAAAATATTGAGAAGAAGCAACCCTCGCTCAAATTTTTTCGCTGTTGCAAATTTATGGGTATCCGACGACAAAAAACAAACAAACGAATGAACAGGTGAATTGTCAGCTGAAATGACTTCATGACTAATCAGAGAAGTCGCAGTGTAAGGAACCATACCATCACGTTAACCGGCGGAGACACTGATCGGGACCTCGTCAGCTCCAAAGCTCTGGACTAAATGACGAAATCTGCGCTCTGAAATTAGTGCTATTAAAAGAAGAGAAAGAGAGTCAGAGTGAGAAAGAGAGAGAAAGAGAGTGATGTAACATTGAGCGCTTTTCAGGAACAGGAATTCAAATCATAATAACGTTCCTTCAAATCCAGGAAGTCAGGAGTAACTCGGTGCTGAGCGAACGCCAAAATGGACGCCATGCCATGTTACATTTTGAATCAACAGAACAACAGCGAGTTAGCGCCGCGCAAGTGGAACCCTGGGGCATTTCATCTAACCTGAAGGGCATGTTCATAAGGCTACATCATGACCCCTTCCTGCTCTTGAACATCATGATTTAATAAAGGCTTTTTCTAACAAGCGTCAGCTGCCATGAGATGAAATTTTGGCTCAAAACTCTTAGCTCTTTTTCTTTTATTTCATTTGATCTTTTTTTTACAAGCACCTATGGTCGTGATTCTGATCTTTAAGTAAAGTCATTTATACTTCTTATTATTAACTTCTTCGCTATTAAAACAGATGCCAGCTGACGTCTGATGGAATAAACCTTTATCAATGTGCGCTCTTATTGATCATGTAGCGCTACGAACATCATTAAATATAAGCACGAGACATGCTAACTCGCTAGTCATTGTTCATTTGCTCACACTTCTACTGTGGGAATTTGTATGACCCAACGTAAAAAAAAACATTCTTGATGCATCTTAATTCTATACATGATCTCTTATATATACACACACCGCCCGGGCGCCCCCTCCAAAAAAAAGTCACCACCTTGATTTGACTAAGCAAACCGGTAAGCGAGCCTCTAATTATGTTATATGGGCAAAAAATGAAGTCAGCCGACGACCTGCATGGACTGAGCGACCAGGTTTTTCCATCAATGGATTTGTTCTTTGTATTCCAAAATGACCTCGCCGGGGTTTATCGGGCTCAGATTGGTTCAGGGAGCATGATTCATTCATTTTGACACATGGATCAAACAGCACAGAGTCCAGATCTTAACCCTAGTGAGAATCTTTGGGATTCTCACATCGTCAATACAAGATCTTAGAGAGAAAGGAACGCGACTCTGGATTTAAATAAACGTGGTTTAAACGATGTCATGGTGAATACGTGCTGTAATAAGAGCCGATGGTGGTTCGACTTTTTTTTTTGGCTGGCCAGTGTATATTCGAAATAGTCTCCATGCGTCTGCGCCATCGTTGAACCTGACTCTCGAATCATCTTTAGAAACCTGCTAACTGTGCTACACAATGTTTACACCACTGATTGACAAGATCGATGTGCACAGATGGATGAAGAAGTGTAAAGAAGGGGAAACCAGCATGGAAGATAAACCTCGCAACTACGACAAAGGGGATTTTCAAACAGGATCCGAGGATGGGCTTCAACAATGGCACAAACACATGACTTGTGGTGGAGACGATATTGAGTTGTACCTTTGTGTAAAGGACGGGTTCTTCTACCAACATGTGTCCACTTTCTGATCTTGGTACGACATGCACACGGGTCAAGGAATAAAAATTGCTTATCTTTAACCTAGCTTATCTATGATCTATCTTGGCTTAGGACTTTGTTTAATTAACCAATTATTCACAGCTTTCCATAAAAAATATATTTTGCTTCTACTGTTTTTTCTTCTATTAGACTTGGACTTGCGTGACGTTGCATTAAAATGTCTTGAGGGGAAAATAATAGAATTGAGATGCATCTTAAAATCCAACAGAGCCCCCATGACTCTTTTTTCCCCCCTTTCCGAACGTTTCCGTGTTCACAAATCATCCTTCTAAAAGTTTCAACACTCAAACACCAACGACTCTTACACTATTCCGCCTAATTCTTCCATTCAAGCTACATTCATTCTAAATAGTTTAAAAGAAAGAAAGAAAGAAAGAGAAGAAAGAAAGCATTAACAAGTACAGATCAGGTGAATACGATGGCGTTAGTGAAAATCTGAAACAAAGAGCAGGTTCTGTAGCAGGTCGCTAATCTACGGTAGAAGTAACGTCATTAAAATATGAAATTACATTAAAAAAAGGAAGAGTTTCATGCAGTCTCAAAGGGAGGGAGTGGGGGGGTTAGGGGGGGGTTCGGGGGGCAAAAGAAAGCCAGTCTCACCCGTCTCAATCTACTGCACTCTATCAGTCCTAATCAGATAGTGACAAGCAAACATGCATCGTTATTATAATTATTAAGATTTTTTTTTTTTTAGTAATTTTTTTTTCCAGCGACGATTGGTTACATTAAAAAAATTCATTTACAATTCTCAATCATGTATTATTGTTCTTAACTAAAGGCAAGGCACATAATGTGTTATATAAAACGTCGTGCAAACTCGAAGGGCTCGGGGGAGGGGGTTTAGGGTTGTTGCGGGGATCCGATTCGAAACCGATGTCGCGCATCGCAAGGTAAAAAACGAACATAAACCAAAACAAAACAAAAGAAAAAAAAAAAACGTATCCGTTCGCAATCCCGATGCGCTCTGTACTGTCAGGGGTCGGGGTTGGTTTAAGTAGTTTTTCAGCGTAAGAGCTCAGCTTCAGAGATTCTACTAAGATTATCTGCCATGCGCCCATGTCAAAGACACGGTGGTCGCGTTTTTTTTTTTCTTCTTTTTTTTTTTATCCTCAGTCTTAGAAAGCACCATGCAATTTTACATATATAGGTATAATCGATATATAGAGATTCTCATGTCAGCACCTTGAACGCAATCATGTCGTGTGTAATCGGGGTCTCGTGATGAACAGAACCAAAAGAAAACAACAACAAAAAGAAACACGTGAGTTAGACTGCTAAGCGTGTCAGTGCTTTAGTCTTCGCAGGTCTGTTGATGATGTATAAAAGGGATACCAGGAGGTGTGTGTGTGTGTGTGTGTTTACTTCGCTTGTGTGGAAGCCCCCTGCTTGGTACGACTGATGGGATTGATGAGAATAGTTTATTAGGGATGCAGCGATGCTCATACTGGTATCAGGAATCGAGTCGATGCTATGCGACGTATGCTTAGTGTAAAAAAGGGTGACGGTTAATAAAACGACAACGAAACTGGATAATTTTAATTCGGGACGAAGAATTCAAATGCTAAAAACTGATGTTGCTAGCTAGTTCACTCCGTTTAAACATCAACGCGCAAACGTTATAAAGAACAAAAGCTTCAGGTTTATTATAGCTATTTATTATAAAATTGTTCCATGACGTCCCTGAATGATCGACACCAAGCAGGTAACTCAAATCGGTATCTTGTACTACTTCAGGCTGGAAAAAAAAAATTTCTAATCGATGCATCCCTAATAATAATAATAATAATACTTTAAACTCAAACTTTTGCAATGTTGTAGGCACTTTTCATGGCTCTGGGATTGTTTTGGGTTCGGTAGCAGATTCATAAGCCCTGATGTTCATCCATTAACACTTTTCACTCACACAAGCCCGCTCTCGAGAAATCCAAGAGATAAGAGTTAACCTCACTCACTGTCCTTGTGCAAAGGATTCTGGGAAGCACAGAGCCCTATGGCTAAAACGTCAGCAATTTGGCATAAATACAATCAGCTTTCATGGTGTGTGTGTGTGTGTAAGTGTGAGTGTATGTTGCATTTGAAAATAAAGCATACAGAAATAAAGAAACGCTTAAGGGATTTTTAAAAAAGAAAAAAAAGATATCCCTTGAAGCTTGACTGTGGCGGCGGCGGCGGATGGATCCCTAAGTCTCGAGCAGGATGTCGGATCGGATGGATCGTTCGACTCGGATGCCTGGCGTCTCTGAAGCTAATATTCCCGCACCCTACTAAGAGATCTATACATTATGAAAAAAATTAAATCCTAAAAAAAAAAAAAACAAGTCAAACAAACCTGCAGCATTCATAATAATAGGCCAGAAAGATGCAAAGAAAAAAAAAATCTGAATTAAAAGTAGTGCAATGCCTGTAAATTTTCAATGCAGTTTACAAAAAAAAAGGAATAAAAGATACACAACAAGAAAAAAAAAAAGTTAATTCTAAACCCAATACTGTCTTATTAGTGACAGAACTCTCCTCCCTTTGTCACTACGCAGGCTAAATCCGCTCTTCTGCTTTTATCTCCATGACTCGAGAACATACGGAAGGAGTTCATTAGGAGGATGAATCAGGGGCTTCAGACGTCTAAGGGTGAAACATGATATAACACGGACACACAAACACACCCCGTCCATGTACGCTGCGTCCGTTACGGTTTTTATTTATTTTAATATAGAAATTTTAAATTGTGGATTTATTTCAGGTCTAAAATTAACGAGTGTTCTTTATTGATCCAGATGTGCATCAGCAATAAAAAGACGGATTAGCGATTAAAGTTTTTTTTTTAGTATTATAATTTTTTTATAGCGTTACAAAAATGGCGAGGAAAAAAAAAATGCAAGATACTCTGCAAGATATGAATATTTTGATTGGGGTGAATATATTTGGGTATCTATCTGTTGTGGCCATTTTTAGTAAATCTTTTTTATCAATAATTAATGATTAAATCTTTTACCAAAACGTCCAAATAAATAAATTCATTTTGCTAAATTAATATTTTTAAGAAAAAAAAAAGAATCAAGAATTTTCTTGTTCTTTTCATTTTGCACTTACATTTGATATTTGGCAGATGCCTTTTTTTTTTTTTTTTGAGCAGTTGATGGTTAAGGGCGGGGCTCAAGGGGCCAACAGGAGCAACTTAGTGGTGCTGGGGTTTAAACCTGGGACTTTCCGATTAATAGTCCAATGCCTTAACCACTGAGGCCGGAAAGATTCAAATGAACGAACGCAATGTACACAGACCGTATACACACACACACACACACACACAAGATCAAGGTTTTTTTTTCAGCGTGACACAGAAAAGACAAATAAACAAGGTGCTCCGTCGCTTCCGAAATCCTCCGTATCGGCCTACGCTTAGTGTATTAACAGTACGTGCCATTTCTGAAGACTGCTTGTAATGGCGTGTTGATAAATCTGTGTGTGTGTGTGTTTATGTTTGTGTGTGTTTGTGAGCGTAACGTGACCGATCTCACACACACGCTGACTGTGATGTACAATGCCACAGACGTACCACATATCAAGTTAAAAAATAAAAAAGAAAGCAAAAAGGATCAGGTACCCAACAAAAAGTGGATCTCTAATACAAATGTGATGCATTTAAAAGAAAAGGGAAAAAATATATATATAAACAGGATTGTCAATCAAAAACGAACGAAAACGCGGCCATTTTGGGGCCCAAAGTTAGGTGAAGGGAAAATAGGGGGAAGTCATCGACCCTTCATATTGCCCCGAAACCCCTGCCCACATTCAGATCAGTTTAAAAATTGAAAAAAATCAACCTAAAAAGTTAAAATAACTGGGACACAATCAGCTCCGAATGTGTGGGGAAAGTCCTAAAGCTTAAAAAAAAAATAATAATAAATCCCCTGTCCGTCATCAGGGCTTCCTTTCCCTGGAAAGGAAACATACGTATTTTGCATATATGAGGAAGCAGCACCTGTAGCAGAGGGAGGGTGAGGAGGGCCGTTCCTTTCCAAGAGCCAGGGGAGGAGGGGGGGAAGCAAAGTGGGCGTGTTTTTTTTTCTTTTCTTTTTTAAATATCCTTTTTTTTTTTTTTCCTCCTGCACGCTTCAGTCTCTGGCCTGCAGTTCGGTGTGTAGCCGACGCCTCCGAAACAACATCCTCTCTCGTCTCTTTTCATGCATCCGCAGTCTATTCGAGCTCCTCCGACATTCCTTTCTTCACTGTCTTTCGAAAAAAAAAAAAAAAAAAGTGTTTACCAAGCATTTGATATAGCTTTACGCCTATATATGTGCGCACGTACGTATCGATGCGTACACACGTACATATGCTGTATATATACAAATACTGCATATATAATCAAAAAAATTTTCCCTCTTGCATCTTGTTCGTGTTTTTTGTCGTAATTCCACAAAAAAAAACAAAAAAAAAAAACGGAAAAACAAAAAAAAATTCAAATCCGTGTCCACACCGGCTTTGGTGTATCCGCCGAGTCCAGATCAGTTCCCCAGATACCAGGACTGCGAGAGAGAGAGAGAGAGAGAGATTAGTAACACAATCTGATTAAATCAAGAAATGATTAACCTGTGAGGAGAAATGTAGGTGAATAAGATTAAAATTTGGAATAACAAACAATTCTTATCCTAATATAACCGCCCAGTTTATTTCCTTTTGGTTTCTGTCTCACCTCTAACCGTGTCTTATGCACCTACTGTACCACACGAGCCATTTTTTAACAGAGCCCAGTAGGCATCTACCAAACGGTTGAGATGTTGCTTCATGGTAAAAGTATCAATACATTTATAAATACCAAAACAATTCTGAAAGAGTCACATAAGATGGCAGTTTTTTGTAAGGCCCTGCAACAGCACGAATGTTTTCGGGCATTAGGTCCACTTTATTTCTGGTCTTACAGGACTGTGCAAATGTATTTAGCCCCCCTCATTTCTACACATTGAAATAGAAACAAATGTTGTACTGTGACAGACTGCAAAGTGTCGCAAGATACAGTTAAAACAAATTAATGTTTGTGTAACAACCTTAGCAGCGACCACATTTCCCCTCTCGTCTGTTCCAACCACCAGTATACTTCGCATCGGCCTCATCATTAGTCATCATCTGCACCTGTTTCTCACTGGCTCATGCCTTAACTTAAATGTTTTTTTTTTATACTTGAATGATTCATAGGTCACGATGTGGCTTAACAAACAAAAAACTTTCTTGCTCAAAGGAATTGAACTGAAAATGTGAGACAGAACAGTCCTTGAGGAAGCCTGGAGAACTATCTCTCAAGACTACACTGAAAATATGAGAAAGTCTGTCTTGCTGGAAGCAAAATATGAAGAAATTAGGGATGGATGGCTGAAGAGTTTTAGCATAGTACTGTATACCAGAATTGTATGAAAATGCATACAATTTAAAGAAACTGAAACATCTAGTGGATATATTTTTTTTTTAGTATAGAATACTTCAACAGAATGGTAGACATGGCTCAGTCGGGTTGACTTAAAGACATATATCAAAAAGGCATACTTAAGTAGTTTTCAGAGTAAGAGCTTAGCTTCAGAGATTCTACAAAGATGATCTGCGATGTCAAAAATACGTTGGTCAGGCTTCCGAGTGGTGCAGTGGTAAAGTGCTCGCCCTATCATCCGGAGATCGCTGGTTCGATTCCCGGGTGATGCTGTAACC
>JAQMYI010000040.1:3480250-3490856 GCA_030014275.1 Clariallabes melas
AGTGGTAGTAGTAGCCTTAATGTGGAGCCCCCTAGTGACGGGGAGGAATTGGACACGACTAAATTAGGGAGAAAATCAGGAAAAAATCCAAAAAAATAAAAATAATAATAAAAATACATTGGTCACGTCACTTAAAATGTGCTCTACAAAAAAGTTGAGAAGAATGTTAAAGGGTTAAAAAGGTTCCCGAAAAAAATGCTTATTTGTTCCACAACAAAGGGATTCCTTTTGAGAATTTCAGAATTAAAGAAATTCAACCTGTAACCATCCAAAGAACCATTGTGGAGCCCGTTTTTTTTTTTTTCTCCCTTTACTCTGACCCTCTGGCAAACCCTAAACCAACCATTCAGTCACTGAACTCTGCTAACCATCAGCCTGTTCAGATGTTTTATTATTATTCCCCTCTATATAGCATGGCCTTCTTTCTCTCATCACTGAGACACACATAAACAAAGCATAACAGATTATCATGAACTGCTGATGAAGGGTGGGTGTGTGTGTGTGAGTATGTGTGTGTTCTGCGATGTAAATTATGGCTCTGAATAAAGCTAAACCACAGGACTCCAGGCTTGGGCCAAAACAGAGCGTAATGACTTGCACTTTCCAAGCGCGGGGTAATCAGCGTCTCCTGCCCCAGTGGGCTCAGAGCGCAGATAGCTGTCAGAGTTTGGAGAGCAACACGGCTATTAAACATAATACGAAGCTAAAGAGGGGAGAGCGTAGACCTCCTAAAACCAGCCAAACAGACGTCTTCGGCTACACCCAAAAGCGCCGATTTAATAAAGCTTAAGGAGGGAAAAAAAAAACATTCTGAATGATAGTCATTTCACTTGTGCACTGATTGCATCTGCACAAGCCTGCAAATACTTTGCTGTACGCTGATAGATAACAGGCCTGAGATTAGCAAACAAAAAAAAAGAAAAGAAAAGGAAAAAAAAAAAAAACAGACAATCGAGCCGAGATTCATCCTTGGGAGTAAAATTACAACCAGAGGACTCGAAGGAACTGCCAAGGAACTGAACTGCATCCATATGAGCGGCAGAGAGAGCTGGAACAGAGCTCTGGAGAGATGCTTTGGCACACGACGGCAGACCGCAGCGAACCGTGCCAGCGCACACAGCTCAGCACCGGAGAGGAAAGAGTGACCCGGTGCTGGCCGCCTCTGTGAAAACAAGAATAAGAAGGAATATTTTTACTCTGGACGCCTCGGCGGACTTTAATCCGACGCAGACGGCAACAAGAGTCCAGCAGATGGGGCTGTAGCCCTGCGCCAGGGTGGAAAGGCAGGACACGGAGGGGGGCGCTGCTGAAAATCCAAACGCGCAGCTTAATGAGTAACCTTTGCAAAGATGTTTATTTTTGCTCCATGGCTTCAGTCAGGTCCCTGGGTAGGTTGGGTGTAGGAACGCTAAATTAGGAAATCTCAAATCTCTTGAAGATGTGGTTAGGATTGGGTAAGGATAGGAAACACACACACACACATACACACATACACATATACACAAACAAAGCAAAGCTTTTCCCTAAAAGCATTTTTGGTTGAAAGTCAGGACACGGCATGTACAAGCCTGCACACACCGACAACGGTTTTGTTCATGTTTAATGCAATAGCAACCTACTGTTGAAACCTACATTAAATTTCTAACACACACACACACACACACACCTTCTCACAACAACTTCCCTGAACGTTTCAGTTAACAGAAACGGAAGCCGTATTTCTCTATGACTAATACACACACTCCGGACATGTTTCTGAATTATATTTCAGGTCCCCCGAGCGGATCAGTTCACCCTACAGAGGGAGAAAAAGAGTTTAAAAAAAAAAATATATATATATATATAAAAATCTGAATGTTCATGCTTCTTATTTCGTGGAGTGACGTTTCATAGATGTTCATTAGAACTCAAGCTTTTTTATTTTTACTTTTATCTTACAATGATGTATAAGATGTTTAAAGTTACATTTTCTTGGTGTGAACAATTAGAGCCGTGCAATTAAAACGATTATGCAAAAAAAAAACGGTGTATTCTTCTTTTGGTTTTATGTGCAATTCTTGCAATACTGCCACCTACTGGCCTGGAGAGTGGAGCAGAAAATTGGCGGGAAATGCGGATTATCGCTTTTGTACAAGACATGGCATCTAAACAATCAACAATACAAGCTATCCAGCATTTTTGTGTTTATTAAATTCTTCAAACTCTGTAAGAAACACACTGTACTTGAAACAAATGAGTTTTATTAACTTTAGTACTACTGAATCAAACAGAAAACTGCAACACATAAAAATCGAATCGAATCTTCAGTCTTCTTACGGTTCACAATCCATTTTAAACTGATTACTTCAAATTCAGATGCGATTTTTTAATAACATCGACTGCAGTGATGAAAATTCGGAGAACGTCCAGTGTATAGGAATAAAACATCATGTACAACCTTCATTCTTTCCTTTTTCTATTCTGTTACAATGAACAACAACAAAAAAAAAAACACCATCATGGGAAATCTTTAAAAAGCTCCAGCTCATTAATCTTCTCAAATCTCCATCGAATGTGTGTGCATGGTTTGAGACTTCATTTTGGAATGATGCATAAGATATTTAAAATGACACATTTTCTTGGTGTCACAAGTAGAGCCGTGCGATTGTCACGTGTTGTAATGTCACCTCTCAGAAATATTAGCGTGAGGTGCATCTCAGCTCCCAAATGAAATCTGCACGTCATCAGCAGCACGCCCCCTAGTGGTCTCGGCCATCAGTTTGGTATTAATTTGGTTTCGAAAGTCGTCGCGTTAGGGGTCATTCGTTCGACGTCATGCCGTCATCAACGTCGTCCCAACATCATGTTATTAAAATGACCAACATTGTCTGTAAAGTTTCCAAATGAACGTCACCTCAACGTTTTGAGAACCCAAAAAATCCAAGCAGTGACGTGATCAAATGTTAAATGTTTCCTGTTAGTGTAAAACTGAGAGTCATTGAGAGAAAACGAGAGAGCGAGAGAGAGAGAGCGAGAGAGAGTATTCACTTACATTTATTTTGTACTTTTTTCTAAAAACTTCTGAAAAGTTAGAAAAGATCAAACCCGAGGGGGGAACCGACTCCTGCGTCAACCACTGTTTATTCTTGAGCTCTTACGTTTATGCCAGCTGCTAAAAAGCTCCAGCTATTTGTATCAAAGGCACTGCTCCCTAAAAATAACCCCCTGCACCGCTTTGGTCCTGCAGAAAAGGGAAGCGGCAGTGGAGAGGCCAGCAGCGGTTAGGCCTCGATTCCAACCGAAATATTTATTTTTCTATAAAAGCTGGAGGCTTTGTCTGGCTGACAGGTGGTGGAAGTTATGAAAACATGAAGCCGAGACGAAGGCGTGTTCACGGTTCAGGAAGGGGGGGGAAGAAAAGGGGGCATATTAGGCCACGAGGGCTTAGCAAAATGACAATCTATCCATTTAATTAAACGCTTCAGGGTGAATTGGAGGCGAGCCTGAAATATGAGGCGCTTTGAAAACACGAGCTGAAAACGCTCACGTTCTCGGTGAAGAATGTAAAAGATAATCTTTTCTCTTCTACGATTTTGCCACGACGTTAGGACACAATCGACACCCAGGATGCAATGCGGCTATACGGCGTCCGCGTGACGAGATCAGGATGGAGGAATTGGCACGAACGCGCGAACGCCGAAGCTCTGGATGCTGATCTGATTTGCGTTATTTATACACCAGACAGTAATGAATACAGAACTCTCTTTTTGACTAATCAGACATGACGGCGAGGGGTAAATCCTACTGGCGCCACAATCCTGAGGCATTGTGGGTAATGTAGGAAACTATGAGTCAAACTGAAACTACTGACAGCGGCATGCTGAGGACAGACGTTAAACCTAAAACAGTCATATTCAAATTATGAACAAAGAAAAAAAAAAATTAATGAGGTGCGCATGGATTTCCAAATCCTGTCCTGATTGTCCCGGCGTCCTCAGTCGCTCTCGGTCGCGCCGTCTCTGACAGGCCGTAAAATGAACCCTGTGGACTTTCCTCTGAGTTCAAGTTCACCTTACGATTACATCATGTCTGGTTTCCCCTGACAACCAGACTGCTCTGGACATGCGTCTCCTGGACCGGGGACGTGGTTTGCCCTTCCTTTCACTCTTCCGTAACGTCCTCTTCTGTGCGTATTTTTTATTTTTTTCCACACCCAAACAGTCACGGTGATCTCATGAGGGACGAGGACGCTCGGCAGCCACAGCGCACGTACCGTACAGACTGCTTCTAGAATCGGGTCGATTATATACTTGTATGTCAGCAAAATGCAGCGCGCACATGCACACACACTTAACACACACACACACACACACACACACACACACTCCTCTGTCGCATCAAACTCTCTAATCTCACCGAGGTAGACTTGCACTGGTTACTGGGCAGAGAGCACTGCAATGCAGCAGCAACGTTGCAACGTGTGGCTTAGCCTGCAGTCCTGCAGCTAACACACCACACACACCACACACACACACACACACACGTGTGCACATCCTCACTGAATTCTGTAGCTGCATTGTAGTTACTGACCTCATTAACATGTCTTAAAATACAGTAATAAATAATCAAAGGTATATTATAAGGACTGCATTATACATATATATATATATATGCATAAATGTGCGAATTAGGAATGTTAATAGGAATTCCGCTGTCTGGTCATCTCACTGATTTAAAAACACTTTATACACTTTATTTTGATCATAAATTATATCACTCTTTCAGCCCGGCGTCAGTCGAACCGCATGCTCCTGTGTCACGAGACAGGATTATTGATTATCCTAAACCCGTGTGTCTAAAGGACATGAGAGTGGAGGTGCAGTACCTGAGCCTGATACAGACTCGCAGGGTCTCGAGAGCCGATTCCTACGAAGGAGCGGTTGGCAGGTGGTGTCCCGGGAGCAGAGTATGCTGAAAGAGGGAGAGAGAGGGAGAGAGATTCGTTATGCTGTCATTAATCAAGCATGTGTTATGTATGACTAATGTGTCATAAGTGAACATATAGGCCTCCGGTGTCTTAGCGATTGATGTTGTCTAGACGGGGCTGAGTGATGAAGCGTGCATCCGTACGGGTTTGTGCAAACAGAACCGACGCAGCGAGCGCAGCTGCTTCCAGACAGATGTGTTGCGCGACGCAAATAAGCAATTAACAGCCTACTAAGCGTCGGATAAAAAATGCTGAGCGAGCCTCAGTTAGGCTCGACTGCTGCATCAGTCTGACAGTGGGGTCATGATTAGGGGAACGACGTAGAAACTGGCTCGCAAATTTAGCACGCATTTCTAAACCCGTAGCTACGGAACCGGTTGAGCTTCAATTAATAATCGGGTTAATTTATAAATAATTAACGATGACAAGATAGCAGCCAATAGTTCAAACAGTCAGTTTTGCTTCAAAAACAAGGCTGCTACTACAATTACGCCAAATCGCCGGAGACGCAAGTGCACCCTCTTGTGGTGGAGACGTTAATTAACAGATCTGTGAACTACGGAGAAATATTACGCAAAACATTTTGGGTTAGTAAGCTTTTTAATCGGTTACATTTTGCCAGCAGTTCGTCCATCGGTGATGTAATCGGTTAAACATCTCTAGCTTGACATTTGCATTTATAACAGTATATCTATGGGAATGAGCATAAATTAGTGTCAGAAATTTTTGATGCATAGATTTAACAAAATCAAGAATCATTGGTCATTGGCAAAAAAGCGAAAAAGAAAGACAGGACAAGGTGCAAAAATAAGAACTGGTTTATGCTAGATGTGGATCGATCTTTATCATCAGATGGGCGTGGCCTCTTCTCTTCCGCCTACAGAGCAAAAGGGCTGACTGAATGCTTTGATGAGAAGCAAAACAACATAAATCACAAGCTGTGGCCTTCACCATCACCACCTCACCACATCACAACCCAGAATCCCTTATGGCAGATTTTGGAGTGACGTGTGCGGAGAGTTTGATCTTTCTTTGTCTGTACAGTCATGATTCTGTGAGGAATACTCTATGCTGTGTGTGTGTGTGTGTGTGTGTGTTAGTCTGCCAGCACACGCCTGCACATACAGTAAGATATCATTACGCGTCCCGTTATTGGAAAATTCGCCTTAATGTTCTCTAGACTGAGCGGAGTAATTAAAAAAAAAAAGGCAGATGTGTTTATCTTGGCCTCTCTGAGGAAATCCTATATTAAATTGTGCTTTTGCACGCACGCCCACTCACACACACATATGAAGCTTGCTTCTGCAGTCTTGCAATTTTTTCAAGAGGTTAAAACCAACACATTCGTTCACATCAGGCTGAGATTATCGGGAATCCATAACTATTACGCGGAGGATGAGCTGCACGGGCAGACAGACGCTCTAATCGTATTTAGTGAGATGAGAAGGCTGCAGGCCACATATCACTGCAGCACTGATGCTGTATGTGTGTGTGTGTGTGTGTGTGTTTAGCTCTCCTCAGCATTTCTTAATGAAATTACAATTAATAACAAACGGCAGCGTCTATGGCAGACCGCCTCGTCATCTAAAGTGCGCGGCTGTTCGCGAATGAAGCGAATCAGATTTATTCGTTTATCCGAACGAAGCGCACGCTGTACACACGGTGGAATCCTCTTTGATCTCTTTGATCAGGGGAGAAGTGGTTACAGATCAACATTCGTCCACTGACAAGTAGAGAAGTAGCATGATCCGGTGACTATAGTGTATTATTTTTTTGGTTCATCTTTACTTATTGTCCACTTATTAATATTGATATTAATATTTTAAGCCCAGCTTTAGTCTTTTGAGTTGTTATGGTATGAGATGTGAGAGAAACAATGACAAGAGCAGAAGCACCAACTCTGAGCCAACCGCCAGCACAAGCATCCCCCATATGGTATGATGACACATTTTTTTATTGCTGCTCGATCAGGTGTTTGTTTGAAAACCTTTCTAAGATGAATTTTACAGATCTGATTTAGTGTCTTCTTATTGAAAGTCTCTAGAATTTTCTTTCATAGTCATCACTGTACAGTACATGACCCTATAGAACTGGCAATATTACGACGCATGGAAACGAGTGACAATGTTAGACCGATGTTAGATCAGTTGAAATTTACGCCATCTAAATTCTATCAGGACTGAGTGCTACTCTGGACAGGACAGGACAGGACAGGGCAGGGAGCGGGCTTCACAGTGGGCCACTTACTGGGGGAGGTGGGCGAGGTGGCGGCTGCGTCTGGCGAGGTGCTGCTGGGTTTGGAGTCGGGGGGCAGCGTGAGGCGAGGCAGGGCCGGGGGAGGCGGGGGGGCCAGCATCTGAGAGGTGATGTAGTGGGGGGGAACCTTCACCTGACCACTGCCATTCAGCTGCGGGAGAAAGAGAGAGCAACGGTCAGCCAGCACCTATACGGCCCGCCCGTACGGGGGCCAAACATCGATATAACACACTCAGCTGCTCTCTCTCGCCCGCCGCCTTGCTCTTCTCCCCTCACCTCACCTCCATCCCAATTACATCCCAATTGATTTAAACTCTGGCTTATGACTGACATTACAGGCTTTGCTTGAACTGGGTCGGGTAACGTTGCTAATTCGCTTGGGCGATTGATTGATTAATTGATTAATGCCCCTGCCCTGGGTAGAGTGGCACAACAAGGGGGTGAAGATTTCAAACCCCAAA
This sequence comes from Clariallabes melas, assembly GCA_030014275.1. Lineage (NCBI taxonomy): Eukaryota > Metazoa > Chordata > Actinopteri > Siluriformes > Clariidae > Clariallabes > Clariallabes melas. The sequence continues at coordinate 3,487,934 of JAQMYI010000040.1, forward strand.
TTATTACCACTAGATGTGTAATGCAACGCCATTATCTTTATCTGTAATTTTTTTTTTTTAATCTCTATTCAAACTTAAAACTCTAGCCTAAAATAGATAAATAGATGAATAAATAAATATTAACCCTCAATTAATCTTTCTCTGAAAACCCTCGGGGAAAAACAAAAAAAAAGCCCAGATGTAAAGATTCCATCGCTCTATAATTCCGACACTAACAGTTCCTCGACCTCAGCTACATCACTCCAGTTCGAGATCCTACAGCGAGATATGATCTGATCTCCCACTTAACAGTAAAAACCTCCCACTAACCATTCTTACCCACACCAGACTATGGGATCAGACTTGTTACATTTTTTTTCACATACAACATAAAATACTTTCATTTTTTCTCATGGTTTGTTCCTAAATTTCTAGCCTCCTTCTTACATACTCACCTGGATGTTCCCGGTCGTTCTTCCGACACCCACCTGCTCTCCGTTCCTTCCCTTGGTCTTCATATCAGCTGCTCGTGTTGCACCTCCATGCTTTTTTACCTTCACATTCCTCATTTCAATACCTATCTGTAGTTTATTATCGAGTTCTTTTTGTAGAACTGAATATACATATATCGTATTTTTCTTCAAAATTTAATTTTAAATATGAAATTCTTACACATTCTAGATTCATTACCTATGAAGTGAAATATTTCAAGACCTTTTTTGTTTTCATTTCGATGATTACAGCTTACAAGCTCATGAATATCAAGTATCTAACATAAATATTAGAACAGTTCATTGAGTAAATATCTATTCATACAGTATAAATACCAGGTCTAGTTCAGTTCACGCGACCACAATCGTGGGGAAGACTGCTGCCTTAAGAGTTGTCCAGAAGACGATCATCGACAAGCCACTGAAGGTCCTCGCTGAAAGGGCTGTGTCGAAGCATATTCATGAAAAGTTGACTAGAAAGGGAAAGGAGAGTAGGGGAAAGGTACACAAGCAACATGGATGGCATGACCCCAAACTTTTTAAGATTTAAAAGGAGCTTTAAAAGGAGTGGAGTGAGGCTGGAGTCAGTGCATCAAGAGCCACTATGCGTAGACGTCTTCAGGAAATGGGCTACAACTGTTGCATTCCTAGTAAAGAAAAGAACCCGACCGGTGCTCAGTGGTCCAAAGTCATCTTTTTAGATTAAACTAATTTTGCAGTTTATTTGAAAATCAATGTCCCAGAGTATGTAGACACAGAGAATCCAAGTTGCTTGAAGTCCAGCATGAAGCTTCCACAGCTGAGGATGATTTTGGTGTACCATTGCTGGTTTTAGTCCACTTTGTTTTATCATGTCGAAAGTCAATGGGACAATCAACCAGAAGATTTTAGAGGATTTCATCCATCCGTCTCCTGACAAGCTTTATAAGCTTTATAAAACTACCTATAAGTGCTTCTTTGCTAACCATGATATTACTGTGCTTGATGGGCCGGCCAACTCGTCTGACCTGAACCTCATAGAGAATTTATGGGCTGTTGTCAAGAGGAAGATGAGAAACAACCAACCGACCAATACAGATGAGCTGAAGGCTGCTATCCAAGCGACCTGGTCTTCAGTAATGCCACAGTCCGATTGCCTCCATGCCATATCGCATTGATGCAGTAATTCATGCTGAAGGAGCCCGACCAAGTACTGTGTGCATAAAATAATATATTTTTCTGAATATTTGTATTGTAAATCCATTTTTTATTGATTTTTAGAAAATCTTAAAGATATGGTATTTTTGAAATTCATGAGCTGTAATTTTCATGAGTTGAATTTAGATTTTCATGAGCTGCCAAATTAAAGCAAAAATGCTTGAAATATTTCACTTTATGTGTAATGAATCTAGAAAATATGTGAGTATGAAAGAATTAAAATATGAAAAATATATTTTTCCTTTTTTGAGACGTACTGTATATATTGTTCTTACTTTCCTTCTTATTATTATTATTGTGCCTGTTTTTTTTTTCTTTTTTTTTTTCTTATTTGCAATGTTATCCATCTACTCCTCTTCCTCTTCTGGTAAGTGTCTTGTTGGTGTTTATGAGAAGAACTATATGATTGTTGATAGAGTTAAAAGACTAATGTCTTACCACACAAGGAACTGGTTTGAAGAACTGAGCAAATGCTCTAAAAAATTTCATGACAAGACACATATCTGCTGTGTGGTGACTCATTTGCAAAAACTCCGAATGTGCAAGCTAAGCAGCTGGTGCAAACTCAGCTAGTATCACCTAAACACACCCTCTGAAAATGTACTAACAAGCATAAACACAAGGTTTTTTTTCTTCCCCCAATTAAAGCCCTGGCGGCTTGTTGGCTTAGTGGTTAGCACTTTCGCCTTGCACCTCCAGGGTCTGGGTTTGATTCCCACCTCGGGGTCTGTGTTTGCATGTTCTCTCCATGCTTGCTGGGTTCCCTCTGGGTTCTCTGGTTTCCTCCCACAGTCCAAAGACCTGCAGTTTAGGCTAATTGGCGTTCCCAAAGTGTGTACTGTATATGAATGTTGACTCAAGGTCCTACCACGGTTGTAAAAATATGAATAAATACAGTGATCTCTATTGGCCTCTACGGTCCCTAGCTGAACTACAGAGTTTCCTGGATGGATGGATGGATTTAAAGCTTTTTTTTTGTGCAGGAATTGGAAAAAATAGGAAAATTAAGAAGTTGAAATAGCTAGCCTGAGATCGAGTCCTTGGTGATCAAACCATGCTGAAGGTGTTTAATGGGAACTTTAGCTTGTCTTGTTTTTTTTGGAAGTCTCGGAAAAAAACAAACAAAAAAAGGGGTTTTATTTCCTCTTGACTTTGCTTTCTTCCTGCAACGTTTCTTAAGATTCACTGTAACTCCGCCTCCGAAACCCCCCTCCCCCCCCGCTGCCGTCTCTCTTTCACTCTCCGTCAGCAGATAT
>JAQMYI010000040.1:3490956-3503602 GCA_030014275.1 Clariallabes melas
AAACCCCCCTCCCCCCCCGCTGCCGTCTCTCTTTCACTCTCCGTCAGCAGATATATGAGAGACGGGGTCATGTTCTGGGCGGATGTTCTGGCAGACAGCCTCTTATCTGTCGTTCGTTCTCTCTCTCTCCGTCTGCATCCATCCATCCATCCATCCATCCATCCACCTATCCTCAGGACTGCACTCTCACTCTGCTGCACAACAACATCCCGGTGCGTGAGTCAGCGACATTGTGGGCCGGTGCTGCTGTCCTTTGTGACTGGCTGGCTGCAGTCGCACTGCGGTGGGCCGAATTTCAATGAGACTGCAGGACAGGCCAAGCCTGACAAATCTCAAATCTCTCTCTCTCTCTCTCTGCCAACGTCAGCACTGCTGCCGGGCGCGCGCAGGAATCTCCTCGTTCAAATGCGTATTTCCTCCTGCTCTCTATTTTTCCCTCAGATCTAGTTTTCCATCTCTCTCTCTCTCTCTCTCTCTCTCTCCCGCTCTTTTTCATTCTTGCCCTCATTTCGTCTTCCTCCCAGATAATGAAACAGCTTTCTGACTCAGGATTTTTTTTCCCCTTGGAGGCGAGACCTTTGAAGACACTGACTCCTGTCTGACTGCAGTTATTCTATAATCAGCAGCAGCGCTATGAAACTGCAGCACAAGTGAACGTTTGGTCAACCATGGCTGTTTGAAGAAAGCAACCCAGGCCAGATCTACAGTCGTCCTACCCATAATCCTGCATTGCCTTTATACTTTTATTCTTTAAAACACTACTACATGTTACTGTGATTTCACTGTAGTACTATTTATTTCACAAATATAGAACCTCAAGGCAAAAGATGCTGTAAGCTCTAGGGTCCAACCCACAACCCCGGACCTTCTCTAAAGCCTTGACCATGACATCGCCATGTTGTTACTGTTGCACCAGTTTAACCTACAATACCAATTTTCTTATTATAATGTTTATTATTAACACGACTGCTGAGGCTTAAACAAGTTTCGCTGATGAATTAGTACAGAGAAGATCAGCACTTTTATTCAGAGAGGATTAATATGCTAGAGCAAAATGCTTAGATCTATGTGTGTGTGTGTGTGTGTGTGTGTGTGTGTGTGTGGTTGTGGTAAGAGCAAGGCGAGGAGGGAAATCGAAGCCTCCAGGTCTGTACGCGTCTAGATGTCTGTGGTTGAGTCACTTACGCTCAGGTTACGCTAAATACATTCAGCGCAAGACACCAAGAGTGTACGTGCACATGCCTGATGCTCGTGCGTGTACACACACACACACACACACACCTGGCTGTTCGCATACACAAACAGTGTGTGTATGTGTGTGGTTATATATACAGTATATATATGGATGGCTCAGAATGGTGTTCTGTTCTTGTTCTACATCCTTTTATCACATCCAACCGTGCAATTTCCCAAAGTCTTTGGCTATAATAATAATAATAATAATAATAATAAATAATAATAATAATAATAATAATGCTGTGGGCGGGGCTCCAGGCTTACCGGGCTGGGTTGCTGATTGGACGGGTCGCAGGCCATGGTGACCAGATCCTTGAGCGGGTCTTGTGAGGTGAGGTGGGGCGGGTAGCGGATGGCCGTGTGGGGAAAGTAGGTGGAGGTGGGCTGGGGCAGGATGGGAGCCGTGGAAAAATGCAGCGACGACGATGGGTGCGGACTCCGGGAGATACCTGCTGGAAAACACAGACCTACTTCTGTTAATCCCGGGTCAGTTCAGGTCAGGGTTGTGTCATGAATAAAAGCCAGTGATGTTGGTGTCACTAAACAGTAGAGATCGCGATTCTTGCATCGTTGCACTGACTCCAAAAACAATATTTTCAATTATTCAATTAATTAATATGTTTAATATTAGCTAGGTTTGTTTAGAATTGGAACAAAACCCAAGGAAAAAATATTAATACAGTGGTACTTCAGCATACAAATGACCCGCATCATGAATTTTTGCCTTAAATGAAATTTTGCAAGAAATTTGAATCGGCATACGAGTGACCGAACCGAGCCGAACCGAGCCGAACCGAGCCGAACGAGTTGCACGTACGTTCGGGAGCGGGAGCTGTTCAAAACTTTTGTGCATCAGGGAAAAAGCCAGTTTACGAGTTTACGTATTTCTTTGTGGGGTATTTAGTGAAGACGTAGCACCATGGGTCCCAAGAATGTTAGCAAGGACGGTAGAAAGAAGAAAACGGTTTACTTTTTAAAGCAGCCGGTGCCAAGAGGAATCATAAATTAAGGTTATGTGAGGTTTAATATCTATTTATTTCATATTTTACTTCATTCACATGTCTTTTCTAAATGTTTTTATTGTTTTTCTAAGCAAAGAATATGATTATCGTGTTGGAAATTTGTAATATTTTTGGGTGGCTGGAACGGATTTTCTGCATTTACATTACTTCCTATGGGAAAACGCGTTTCACAATACAAAATTTCGCATTAAGGACTCGTCTGCGGATTTAACTAGTACGCTGTGGTATGTTTGCATTTGAGATGGTAAAATAATGCCGTTCCTCAATCCTACAGCCTACATCTTGTGTGATTGGAGTGAATCATTTGCTAAGTTTGTTTATAATTTTAGCAAAATCGCAGAAAAATTATTTATATTGAATAAGGATTTTTTATTGAAAAAATAACAGTACAAATCAATTCGGCACCTAGGTATTCCCGACCCTACTACACACGCCATTATGTCTTGATGTCAAAGACAGACGCCTGTTTTTCCATCCTCCTCGAGGTTGTACATACTATGCATACTGAGATGCTCTTCGGCTCATCACGGATGTAAAGAGTGGCTACTTTAGATACCGCGGCCTCCACGTCGGCTCAAACCAGTCTGGCTATTCTCTTCACACCACACAAAAAAATCACAGTTCCAGGACTTTATTCATTAAAAACAAGTAGCAGGAAAATATCGGCACGCATTAGACTTTTGTGGAATTCATCAGTTCGGTCGTCTGGTTGTCAGGTTTCCTCGATCTTTATTCTCCTGCTGGAACGACCAATTTTCAGAGAGGCTGATTTTCCGTAATGTGCCGCGACAGCTGTGATTCCGGTACTAACACTCTTTTCGTGGTGACATATGGCGGCGACGCTCCACCGGTTCACTTGAACAAGCCGCGCTAATTGTTGTAGCATCGTTTGTGCGGATAGTGGAGCGTTGCCAGACTACAGATTATGCCTCATTGTTCCAGAGACAATTACTTGTCAGAGAGAGCAGTGCTGTCTGCGTGGTGCTCTCAGCTCTGCAATAAAGCGGCTCATATGGCGCGCACACACACACACACACACACACACACACACACACACACACAAACGAATTGCTCTGTCTGTTCCAGACAGCCTGTCAGCAGCAGTGTATTAGTCTCAATATACACTCAATACACAAGTGAGCACTTACTACACTACTCGCACAAGGTTAGCGCCGCTAAGAGTGGAAGGGTGCGCAAATTTATAGCTATCGCAAAATCGGTATTTGCTAAAGACAAAGACATCTTATCCTGTCATATACAAGCTCTCGTTAAATGTTTATAGAGACTTCACAGTAAGAATTAAAAGCTCGGAAGGATGTAGCAGGGATCTCTGGTGTGTCTAGTGAGCGTACATAGTGTGCATATGCTAATCCTAATAGCATCAACGAAGCTAGTGGGAAGCCTAGCGTTAATTGATCCAGCGGTTTTCACGCTGATTAACGTATATATTCTATCATTTGTAGCTAACCAACATGTCTGGAGAGTATTTATACTGTAGCTAGTACAATTTTGCATTGGAAGTACAGTATAAAACCGAAACGTTAGCCGTTAGCAGCCGCTACATGGACAGAAGAGAAAGTGACATGAGCAACTTTGTGCTAATACTGTACAGAGTTATTGTTAGCGGGAGTTTGTGTGGAGTTTCAGGTGAGCTTTAATGGGAGTTTCATTCAGAGGGAGGTGCAAAAATTAGGTAATGTGATGTTTAAACATGTGAACAGCAGCGAGTAGCTAACATTAGCTACTTAGAAGGTCTTTTTCTGTATGGAAATGAAAATGTAAGGAACGATAGAACATGTGGTGGTTAGTTCAGTAAGTCCGCAACACGCGAGCGAGTTCCAATTCCAGTTTGTTCATAAGTCCAATTTGTTCGTAAGTCCAGTAAACATTCTAGTCTAGGTTCTAGGATACTAACACAACACTATACACAGTATTAAACTAACATGTTCCATGATCTTGTCCTTGGTCTTTGGAATCGTTCTGATGGTTGAACAATTCATGTAAAAAAAAAAAACGAGCAACGTCTGCCATGCTTTCTCTCAATTATTTTCACTTTAGTCTCCATCGTTGTCGCTTGGCGCTTTTCAGCAGAACCAGCTTCATCGCCGCTGCTTTTACACTTGCCTCCAGACCTCCTAGGATGCACGATGGACGCATGTGACAGTGTACGCCAGACATGTGATCTAACCTTCGCGACTAAACACGCGCAAACTAGAATGTTCGTATGTAGGGGACGACTTATTAACGCTCTTCTTCGTCTTTTTATTTCAAAAATAAGAAACCACTTCCTAGTTGGTTTTCCTACAGTGCGTGTTAACTGAACTTCCTAATTTTTTCCTTCTCATGACACTGATAAACTGGATTCCTTTTACGTTTCTCCTGAACCTGTCCATGGAATCAAGATAAAGTTCCTGTTTTATGACACGCCCACGAAAGCCAGAGTTGCAACTCAGAACTCATTCATGATTATAGATATTCTGTGATGAATCTGGGATTTGACGTTAACCGTTTACGTCCTTTTGTGTGCTTTTATAGGTGTGTGTGTGTGTGTGCGGGTGTGTCTATGCTCACCGCTGTGCACTGCGATGACAGGTCTGTGGTGTTGTGTGAAGCTGCCAAGGCGTGGAGAACTCTCCTGAGGAGATGGGCTGTCCATCTCAGTCTTCTTCACCGGGGAGATACCTGAGAGACAGGGCAGAGGGTGAGAGAGAGAGAGAGAGAGAGAGAGAGAGAGAGGTCAGCTTGAACAACGATCACTGGGTGTACTGCCAGCGATGACCACAGGGTGGCAGAGCATATAAAAAGTACTTTAGTTTTTATGATGCTGCAGAGAACTGCAGTGTGTATGGGATAATCGTGTGTCCCTGTGGACTTACAGCAGTGTGTGTCAGACAGGAGGGAGGTTGCACCAGCAGGGGATGCAAAAACATACACAGTTTTAAATATAATTACATAACAAAACCGTGTCCGCATTTGCACATTATCTACTGTATATAATAAGCTTGGCGTCTAAAGTCCTATTAAGACAAGATAAGATTTACGTGGACGAGGAGAAATAGAAATAGAAATAATCGATCATCTCTACATACTGTACAGGACACCTGGATATTACTCTACGATATTATCACAATGCATTTTCCAGCAGGTTTTGTCTTTTGTGGTTGAACTTGTAGCTCTTGTAAAAGCTTGATTTTTATTGCGTGTCAGGTACGAGAGGCGTCCACGTCACCCAGGGATTTATGATGAAATTTCCTGTGAATGAAGGTGTAAAAAAAACGATGGACATTTATGGAAGAATTCAAGCGCAGTACGGTGATGAGACTCTTAGCCGCAGCAGTAAAGCATTTAAACAATTTAAAAGAAATCCGTAGCTCCGGGAATGACGATCCCAGTCATTCCCGAGGTGTCTCGAAGCCCAATGCAATCATTCCCGTGGGGAAAGAGACGCATCTGTCTGTGTGAACTGTACACACAATCATTCACATGTGTGTTACAGGAACTCGAATAGGGGTTATTGCCACATGCCCCGTACAGTCCTGACCTCATTCCAAGCCATTTCCACATGTTTGGGAGTTCCTGGGAGGCCGGTGTTTTAGACGTAAAGCAGGCAGTCCGATTTAGAAATAAAGGCGGTTTTTACTCTGATAACTGTGTTCTGTTATTCTGCACAATCAAAAGTGAACACCCTTCGTACATTCAGGCTTGCGTCTCTGATATCGAACTAAAGAAGCATAATTTACTCATACTTTTTATCATTTTTCACAGACAGTTTTTGAGAACTCTAACTGCTGCATGCTTCATTTTATAAACCTTCGCTAACACGAAGGTTTATAAAACGAAACAGACAGATGTGTACATCCAGCTGCTGCTCGGCCCGCCCCGCTCTGCTTCTCTTTTCTTCTCTCACTCTCCCTTTGTCCCAAAGCAATCAGCCAAGAAGGTACCGGTAACAAAAACCTCGTTGGAACTGTCTAGACAGGAAGTGAGGTTGACGGGGCTCCTCTCACGCAGGATGTCTCATCAAGTTCATCCATTCCAGAGCAGGGCTGAATGCTAAAGTTGTGCTAATGGCTTACTACTAGAAAGTAGTCTAGAAAGTCTTTTGCAACCAAGGACATCTTTAACTGGAAATAAATATATATATTTTTTACGAATGCCATTGAAGTATGATGTTATGACTCCTATTATTGCTGGATCCATAGAGCTTTGGATTAAATCCAATAAATTCAAAGAACATTGAGGTAATGAAATCGTAACATTTGCACAGGATGTAGCCAGTTTAATCAAGTGTTTAAAAATTGGCAAATTTATGGAATAATGCCAGACACTTGGAGGATAAGCTGACCGAACCCTCATCTGCTACAATGAACCTGCAACTTTAAAGGTCCCATATTTACATTTTTTTTTTAAACTTAACTTTAACTTTAACACAGGCCTTAGTGCTTCCTCAAAGGACACAAACTGTGTGCGTGTGTGTGTGTGTGTGTGTGTGTGTTAGTGTTCCAACTAAAACAGTTCTCAGATAATGCATTTCTACAAACTGTATTTCTAAACTAAATTTCACTCCTACTCCAAATACGCCATTTCAGTGTCTATGTAAATGAGCTACTGCTGAGCCACGCCCTCCGAGATCAGCAGAGCTCAGGAAAAAGCAGGGAGGAGGGGGTCTCTTCTTGTATGAGGTCACATTAGGGGGAAAAAATCTAATTAGCTTGTTTAAAAAATGGGCCCAAAAATTTTGAAAAAAAAGAAACAAACAAACAAAAAAAATTGCATGAAATGTTTTATTTTCTCATAATTTTTTTTTACCTCCTAATAAATCTGTCTGTTTTCGACAAACATCATCTTGTTTTAAACATAAAATGAAGACTAACATGCACTTTGGAACATGGACAATAACACTGCTGCTGACACACACATATCTTTTTATTTCATACATTATGTTTCACTCATACTGATGCAGTCAGACCCACACACACCATATCTTATATATTTTTTAATACTTCTCCATTTACAATTACACTTTGAACATTCAGTAAATCTTGTATGTAATTTGAAAAATATTTTTATATACTTGTATTTTTATTCTATTTTTATTAAATCTGTAAATTTGTAAATGCTCCTTTTTATTTTACTTTATTATTATTATTATTATTATTATTATTTTATATGAAATTTTATCTTTAATTGTATTCTTCTAGTGCAATTTCTCTTTTATTGTAGTGAAATCTTTCTATTCTATTCTGTATATCCAGACATTCTACTTCTGAATATTTCATGCGTATCATACTGTGTTGTGTACATGACAAATACATTTTTGAATTAAAATATTTGCTCACATTCCAGAAATCCATCTAAATAGGTTTAATTTTCCTTTATACTTTTTGGTCCTCACATCGTATGACTCGAATATTAAAGTTTAAACACAGCTAAGCTACCTGCAAGCCTAGCCGTTTTCACGATAGCTCTTAAAAGAGTGGCTGAGACAAAGAGCTGGACAGAACTGGATGGAGTTTCTTGCTACAGTATATGAGGTCACAATAGGACAAAAATCTGATTTGCTTGTATAAGCTCCGACCAGTACACTAGGAAAAAGGAGACACAGCAATGATTTTTTTTTCTTTTCATGTTTGTTGTTGGTCCTTGAGACTCGTGTAAATGTCTAATGTTGACAATAAAGAGAATTATACTTGGTGCTCTTTAAAGGCATAGCACAGTATTATTATTATTATTATTATTATTATTATTATTAATGATTAAATGGCCTTAATTGGCAGTAAATTTACAGCAAAAACATACATTTCAGCGTTAAACATTACAGTTCACTAAAGCTGATATCCTGCAAGAAATTTTTTTAAATAAATGAGAAACGTTCCTGTTTTGGACAATCTTCTTCCTTTGTGTGTCACTCGTACACAACTTCTGAATATTCCTTAAACCTGAAGTTATTACTAATGTGTTTGTCTAACTTTTTTTCCTTGAAAAGCTATAAAAGGTAAACATGTTCCAGATGAAACATGCAGCTACACCTTTTCGTAATTTAAGCAAAAAAAAAAAAAAAAAAGAGAGAAAAAAAAAGGGAAAAAAAACACCAAATCCAATCTGGACAACTCGAACGCCCCAGAATTAGACCTTTTGTTTTTTTTTAAATAAAGATCTACAACCATAACAAGACTGTCATGAATTATCGATCTGTAAAAAAAATCCATTCGAAGCCCTTTAAACTGCCGACTTTGTCATTCTTTGTGTGTCGACAGCGCAGACGGGAACTAAACACAGGAACGGGTTTTACATTAGTCACTGGCAAAAAACCTAAACACAACTCTGATTACACAGCAAACATTATGTTACAACCACCGCAAATATATTATAACCACATGTAAGAAAGCGCGCACACATATGCACACACGCACACACACACACACACTCCTGAAGGAGCTCACAGTATGGTTTATATAACCACCATGTGACCTAGTTTCACTGCTGCCAGGTTTTGCCCTGCCCAGGTGTTTCAGCTCTGCTTACACTGCAATTTCACACACATATACACACACACATCAAGAGGCTCCATTAGTGTTTTTAAATTCAGACAAATACACACCACCATGTTTAATTTGGTCTATTGGCACTTATTCATCATTAAATTTAGTTTTATTGCACAATTGGTTGCATTTTTCATAAATTTTAATCATGTCACAAGAAATCATCAACACGCCCCTTTTATAAGTATTTCTTTAAGTAAGTTTTCATCTTTTACAGTATATCTTCACTTTTACCTTTATGATTCTGGACTCAAAATGCTGCAAAAATTAAGATTTACTGTATAAGATTACTACTGTATCACCATCAAGGTAGAAAGTTTTCGCAAAGCCTTGATCAGAGTGCCTGCTTCATGTCTGAAACTCTGGCCTCCCAGAAACGTCTTTAATGGCCCCAACATGTGGAAATGGCTTGGAGCAATATCAAGACTGTACAAGAGACGTGGCAATGATATAAGATTTTTCTTCGACCGACTTCAGCTTTGATTTCGGTGCGCAATGTGGTGGTCAGTTCATGTATGGAAATGATTCCTCATGCTCCCGGGACCAATCTTTCACAATCTGAGTCATAAGAGAAGTTTGGTTTGGTGATCCATACTGTAGATGTGATAATCTGGTCATTCAGTACATGCAGGTCGTCAGCTGACTTCATTTTATTGCCACATAACGTTGCTGAGTCTCGACCTGAGCGACTGAAGCAACCCCAGATCATAACACTGTCTCCAGAGGCACTATGTTGACATTATGCATGATGGTGCATCGCTTCATGCGCTTCACTTCTTACCCTCATCGCTCTGGAATAGGATCAATCTGGACTTATCAGATCACATGACCTTTTTCCATCACTCCAGTCTCACTAACAAATGGTTTTCTTATGGACGCACAGCTGTTTAGTCCCAATCCAGTGAGTTCTCATTACATTGTATGTGTATTAAACGTGCATAACTCTGATTCATACTGTACATTTTTTTTTTTACAATGCCACTTCACCGAACGTTTAAGTGATCTCCATTCGTGATTTATTTTTTTCCTGTCCACATTTCTTCCATGAAGGTGACGGTTCAGCACTATTCTTCCAGGTAATAAAGAGAATCATACAGTACTTGTTGCTCTTAAAAGGCACAGCACAGAATTATACAGTAATAATAATGATTAACGGGCCTTAATTGGCAGTCTATAGTATTTGCAAATTTTAGTTTAAGTTTAAACACAACTAAGCTCCACAACTAACCATAGTAAGTTAAATGGTTCTTAGCTCAATTTCATGAAATTTCAAATCTCCTTGGTTGATTTCTTTGCTTTTCTTTTTTTTTCTAGATTTTTTTCTCTAATTAGAGAGATTTAATATCGTGTCTATGATGGTAACAACACTGCATGAATTTTTTACATTATGTGCACTTCTGCACTGAAGGCAATACAAAGATAAATGTAGGGAAGAAATATTTCCTCTTGTAACTAATGGCAAAAAAAAAAAAAAATTCTATTAAAAAAAAATCCTTCAGACATTTAACCATAACCATGTTTGGATAAACTCTAAAATAAAGTCAGTTAATTTACTGGTAGTTAAAATGGTTGTTACTTAAGATCTTATTCTACTTAATGTTGCATGAATCCATATTTCTGACCTAAATCAAATATAAAGTGTAAAACAAATCCTCTTTATTATACAGCTCTAACCTCCTTCCATCTCGTCCTGCCAGTTTCGAGAGCTGCTAGCGGGAGAGTTGGGTGAGGTGTAGTATTCACCCCCGGGGCTGGTGTCGATGTCACCCTCGACAGAGCTGGACTTCTGCCTCTTACTCCTGCATGAGACAAACACAGTCACGGATTAGCACTCATCATTAAGGACCAGGCCAAAAAAAACAGAGCAATCAGATCGCTTTAAACTCATCACACAGCATAAACGGTGCACACAGAAAATGAGTAAAACACACACACACACAGACGTACACGTACACACAGATGCTGGCTACTGGATAAGTGCAGCTTGGCAAAAAGTTTACTTTCTTTGAACTTGGCAGAGTGTTTATTGGGAAAAGAGCATTCATCAAAGCTAGCAGGGACAGTGAAGGAGAAGAGATAAATCACAGAGCCTAGGGGACTGCTGTCAACAGGGTTCTTAAACACACACACACACACACACACACACACACACACACACACACACACACACACACACACACACACAAACCAGCATTTTATAATGTCACTTTGACAAACCTACTCCTACACTAGTACAAAATTATTCACACACACATACGCACACACACACTTTATCATGTCACAATAACAATCATCACACTGAGTGATATTGCCTTGATCTTGCTCTAAACCCCTACATCTGTCATTTACTTCCTTCCATTCTGCAGATCTAAACAATTAAGAAAAAAAATACACTAGTACAGGAAATAAGGGGTCATGCTTGAGAGCTAAATTAAATTAATCACTTATTTTTTTATTATTATTATTATTATTTTTTTTTTTTACCCAATCAGAATCAAGCGCTCAGCTTTCACTAGCTATGACAAGTGGATCTAGAATATGCAATATCCACAGAACGGAGGCTGTGATGGATTACGGGCGATAAACCGAAGCGACGCACGGAGTACTGCAGGAAAGTAACTGGTGCAAGGTGCTGCTTTAAACGACAGTGCTTTAAAGGGCCCATGTTTTACTGCTCCTTTATAAACTTAACACAGGGAAAACTATTTATGGAGATTTAGCATTTAGCTCTGAGACCTGTCCCAAGGTATGTGAAAGTGTGGGTATGCGAAATCTCCAGCTGACATACATATTTAATAAAGCATTTTTTTAACACCTTAAACTCCCTCCTCTGAATGTGCCATTTCTTAGTGTTTCTGCAAATGCTTTACTCCTGAGCCCCGCCCCTCCATAGAACAAGCCAGGGTAGGATTATCTTCTTATATGAGGTCACACTGGAGAAAAAAGCCGCTGTCAATGCAAAAATGGAAACAGGAAATGTATTTTATTTTCCTGGAGACCATCTGAATGTCTAACAATTAATAAAAAGTGAATTTTCTATACTTAAAATTAACCTTTCAAGGTAATTAGCTATACAATTAATTAGTCGACCTCAACAACACACTCAGGCTAAACAAACATTACGTATATTAACGTAACCGGGCCATGAAGAACTAGTTTGGGCAGTGAAAAGCCAAGCAAAGCAAGTTCACAAGTTTTTTTTTTTTTTTTTCCCATTTTATGCAATATTTAGTGAAGCCATACCACCATGGGTTCTAAGATGTTAGCAAGTACGGTAGCAAAAAGAAAATAGAGCCACTTTCAGTTAAATTTTTAAAGCAGACAGTACCAAGAGGAATCATAAATAAATTAAAGTTGAGTGAGGTTTAATGTCTATTTATTTCATATTTATATGTTTTGACTGTTTTAATATGCAAAAAATATGTTAATAGTTAGAAATTGGTAATATTGGTAATATTCCTGGGGGGCTGGAACAGATTATCTGCATTTACATTATTTCCTATGGAAAAATGCATTTCGCAATAAAAAACTTCATCTTTTTTTCTTTTTTGCATAACAAAATTAATTGTTGTTGACAAGGAGTCAAGATGTAAGTTAAAACCACAGAGTCTGTGGTAAAAACAAAGAAACAAAAAAACAAAAACAAACTGTGGTATACTTAGCTGAAATTTACACAGCTTTACGTTTGTTCTTAAATTGCAAAAGGAATTCAAATGCTACCTGTAGGTGGTTTAGCATGTGGATTAGCATATCTAGGTAACTAACACTTGTGAGGTTGAATGTTTTTTTTTTTTTTTTTTTTAGTAATAGTAAGTTAATGTTACTGCATGATCAGTTTTTGAAAAC
>JAQMYI010000040.1:3511303-3528795 GCA_030014275.1 Clariallabes melas
AGGTCAAATATTTATATGCGATTAATTTCGATTAATTAATTACAAAGCCTCTAATTAATTCGATTATTTTTTTTAATCGAGTCCCGGCCCTAATATTTATTAATTACGTCAAAATTTTATATAAAAAACAAACCCTACATAAATTGTAGAATATGCGTATAAGATTCTGCCCATTACAATCTGCATCCTTTTACGAGTAAATAATCGAATGTTAATATCGTGTTTACACATCACATCACATCACATCCCGCACCATCATGGATTATTTTTCTACAGCAGCACGTGTGCTAAGATGTTTGTGTTTAAAACCATTTTGTTTGTTTTTTTCTTCATCAGAATAAAAATCATTCATTCATCCATCACATCTAGTCAGACGTACTGTAGCTTTGTACCAAAGACAGTATTTGGGGTGCCAATATTTTTGCAGTACACTTTTTAGGAGAAAATCAATAGCATAACTAAAATAAATAAATAAATAAATAAATGCTTGGATGCATGGAGTACAACCTGTGCATCATTGCACATAATGTTTATTTGATCCATTTTTACACATTTCTATCTCAGTTCTTCTCTCATTTAAAAGGCTCCAGTAACTCTGGAGTTAACCGTGTCTGAGCTCATGATCGGATCTGAAGGAGACATTTCGACCCCCAGATGGCGCAGTTCATCTGAACGCCGATTAAGAAACGCTAAACGAAGCCACACACACAAAACACATGATGGGGAAACAAAAAAATGCAGAAACCAGAGAATCCAGAACATGGATTGAATTACATAAAGAGTAAATAAATGAACAAAAGTCAGCGGTTCAACTTGTGATCAAGCCGTATCTAGCCTGGGGTTTTGTACTCGTGCGGCCTGATCTGATGTGAGCTTCGGGATTCTCTTTCCTCGCCCCGCTCCTACTTGTAAACAAATACCTATTTTTAAATAAAAACCCTCAGAACTTTTATTGTTATTTATATTTTTTGTATTTATTTTTTGCTGGTTGAATTTAGTGTGAGCAAGCATGTTTCGTGTGGTTTGGAAGCATGTGTGTGTGTTGGTGTCGTGAGGTGTGTGTTGGAGGTGCAGAAGGGTGTGGGTTAGCGAGCTCTATGTAGGTTGCGCTGTGTAAACAGGATGTTTGTACAGTGTGGGACCGTGCTCAGAGACCTGCGCTGCACTGTAACGCCTTCTGCTTCAAGCTTCCATACAGTCTCACCTGACCACACACACACACACACGCACGAACCCACGCACGCACACACACACGAGGACATGCATGAACACGCAGAGACTGCACAGATTTTGCAGGTATCACACATCCACACACCCGTGCACAATACTATAGACATGTTTTAAATACATACTGTACATACATGTTATATACTCTGAAAAAATTATATACGCATACAGAGTCAGGCAAAAAAAAAATGAAAAGAAAATTCTATTCTATTCAGGAAAAGAAAAATAGTATGACGTATATTATCATATACAGTATATCAATATATAATGTATAGTATAATATTATCATACTGTATATATCAATATATAATGTATAGTAATACATTTAATAAGTGTGTATATATTTTTTGTCTGACTCTGTACCTATATATAAATAAATGGTATGTGTGTATATCCATCTAGGAACCTCTGTAGTCTGTATGTCTTTGGACTGTGTGAGGAAACCGGAATACCCGGAGGAAACCCACTAAACACGGGGAGAGCATCCAAACTCCATGCACACAGTGGGAATCGAACCCAGGACCTGGGGGTGTAAGGCGACAGCACTAACCGCTAAGCCACATATACAGAAATTGCTCATGAAAGGTGATCAGATTTTCATGATCTTATGTTGTCTTTATTGAACACACGCATGAAACATACAAAGTTCTGGTGGAAAAAGCACATCAAATATTTATTTGATCCTGCTTAGGCAGCAATAACCTAAAGCAAGAGCTTCCTGTACCTGAATTTTGGACCATTCTTCCTTAAAGAACCGTTTAAGTTCATACATATTCTCAGGATGTCTGGGGCGAACGGCTCTCAAGGTCGTTCCAGAGCATCTCTGTTGGGTTGAGGTCTGAGCACCGACTGGACCGCTTCGAAACGAGGAGCCATTCAGTAGTAGGTTAACTTCCATGTTGAGGTTCATTGTCCTGCTCCATCACCCAGCTTCTCCTGAGCTCCAGATTCAAGAATGCCACTAGGATAACTTGATATGGCGAGGGACGGAACAGTGGCTTATTGTTTAGCACTGCCGCCTAGCACCTCCAGGGTTGGGGTTCGATTCCCGCCTTAGGATCTGTGGTGGGTTTCCTCAGAGTTCTCTGGTTTCCTCCCTGGCAACTCAACTCTTTAAGGAACTGCAATAGAAACAACTGATATATCTCCATGGTGGGGAGTACCCATCACCCGATGTGCTGGATGGAACAAAATTCCAAAAAAAGCAAAAATAAACTTGATAAACTCATTTCTCCCTCCATAATGGCAAGCTGTCCAGGTCCAGAGGGAGCAAAATCATGATGCTTCCTGGGCACATATTTGACCGTAGGAATGATGTTTTCATATTGGTATGTGGTTCTATTTTTACGGCATCCGTTGCGCGCTGTGTTCTTCCCAAACAATTCTTTCAAATCTTTGTTTCGCAGGAGTGTTGCAGGTGGTCCTTGGAGAACTTCAAATGGTTTTTGGAGAGCAGTGTCTTGCTTCATGGTGTCCTGCCATGGATGCCATGCCTGTTCAGTGTTTTGTGTATGGTTGGCTGGTGATCAGAGATGTTAATCAGCCCCAGTGAATGCTTCAGGACTGTTACTCTAGGTTTCTTTTTCACTTCATTGAGCATTCAGCGTTATGCCTTTGGAGTGATCTTGGCAGGACGGCCATGTCTATGGAGTGAAGCCACAGCACCAAATCGTTTCCATTTATAGACAACGTGTCTAACTGGGAACTGAGGAAATTGCAAATAAATCACTTATTCTTTCTTCCCACTGTATATATATACACATACTGTATACGAGGGTGAGTCAAAAATGATCCGCACTCCAGTTATATTCAAACTTCTGTTGGTCTTATCAGCGCTTTCCATTCAAGGCTCCTGTCTCCCCAGTCAGTTGGCGACCAGTTATCGGTCGATTTTAAAGGATCAGGTGGTTCCACTCGCTGAATGTTCACAAGAACGACTGTAGTGGGCTACGAGCCACCTCGGCCGGGATCGACGTTCACAGATATTTCAAATGTTTGCACCATTCAAATGTTATACCCCGCCTAAGAGTCCCATCAGTGTACTGCTTATCCACCAGAAATTTCATCACAAGTCTTAGATTTTAAACCTATAAATAAATCTAGTTGTCCCAGTAGTTTGGGACTTTTTTCGACATGAAGTTAAGAATGGCATAAAAAATGAAGAAATAAAAAAATAATAGTACTAAAATAATATCTGTATGCAAGTCTTAATGGATTACATATCCAAGTTGCAGTGTTGTTATTGTCTAACATTCACCATGATGTTAAACCATTAGTTAAATGAGTGTGTGTTTGAGTGTGTGAAGTCTTACCCATGGTGGCGGCTCGACTGTCTTCTTGGTCTGAACCGATACCTGTGCGAGGACTACTGCCCTGCTCCGCTGCCTCTGAGAGAGAGAGAGAGAGAGAGAGAGAGAGAATGAAACAGAGAGATAAGTTCTCACTCAGGTGAATAATCTTTTCTTTTAACCAAAACATCGAATTCCTCAGCCGTTACGCGCTAGACGCTATTGTGTCTGTCGGAATTCTTTCTTCATTCGTTCCCTTTTTCATAAAAATCACACACTTGATAACCTTAAGAAAAGAAATACATTAAATTAAAGCTTACTAGAAAAATTTGCCCTAACAATGACTTGCCATAGACAACCATTTAGTGTTTGATAAAGCATGAGCCCCTAGTGGACGGTGATGGTACTGCAGGTGGGCCGCGAGAGTCCCTTACCTTTTATAAGTACGTATTAAAATGAAAGGTTATTAATTTTCATAGTTACCATACAATGATTATGATTATTTGCTTACTCCTAAATATTTAATCTGAACAAATAAAATAAACCAATGAGACTTAAATAATATGTCGCGCTTCGTTTATGATAGTCCATTATAAGAGCTGTGATTAAAGGTTTGGGTGGATTTTCCGACAGGAGCCGTGGCATTCTTCAATTTTGGATTGGCTGCTTTGGATGAGCTTTTATTTTATTGCAAAATAAGGGACAAACAGCATGGAGGCTCCACTCACAGCTCTACGGGAGTATTTTAATGCAAGAAGTCTTTAAAAATAAACCCAAAACGAGGCTGTAAATGTAATAAACCAGTGCTTACTGTTAATTGATACAATATTTTAAAGAGAAAGGTAAGTTGTGATGTGACATTTAACCCCACCCCTTAGGATAAGTTGAATGTTGAGGTTATTGAGCTATCCAGTGCTAGTTTATAATCTTTACTTTGAAAGATGCAGACAATCACAGATACGAGAATAGTGTATCAAAATGGACAGATCTGGCCAGGATGAGTCCTGGTCTTTTTATTTCAGGACACTCAGATTGTCTCAATAATGGACGCACGTGGATGTGTTGGATCAGACAGAGACGTGTCTATATGATCGACAGCTGAGAGATTTACTGTATATTTGCCTGCCTGGGTTTAAACTCATCATCCCTGAATGATAAGCCAAAGCCTGAGTCTGCACTCAGGACCCCCGCGTTATCATTTCTGGCATTAAAGCAAATGAGAACGCAGATGTGAACGGATATGTTTTCTATAAATCACCATGTGATACAGAGATAAATCAGTGCTAACTCATATGGTCCATAAACCGACGAAAGGAGAACCATGCCAACAAAACACATACCAAACTCATTGTTGTTCTCTGTGACTCGTTTGGCAAATCCTGACAACAAGCCACTTGTTTTTTTCCCTTTCTCTCTCTCTCTCTCTCTCTTTATTGGCAAAGCGACTGGATCACGTCGCCATCATCAACGCAGCATGAAAAGGACAAAGTCAGCCTAATCCGACCATAAAACCCTTTTTTATTTGCATGAACCCAGATTTTTGCGGTACACTGAGATAAAAACTCGTAGATAAACACGCCGAGTACCTCCAGAGCCGAGAGGAGTTTACTGAATGCAGAGGTGGGGGATGCAAAGTTTACCACAAGGTCTCTGGCAATGGTTCAGAGAAAAGGCTATAAAAAAAAAAAGTCAGATAAATAAATATAAGTACGGCATATCTGATAGGCCGGTCTCCACTGGCAGATCAAAGCCGAGACGAGTCTGGCCTGCTGCACATGTTTGAGTTTAGCGCCCAGAGAACGCAACGCATCATTACCGCTCACACGCTCTCACTGACCTGCAGGTCTGAAGCTTGACCGCGATGTGACACACACACTTAACATAACTGATACAATCTATGACTTCGGTTGTACTACAGGAGACGAGAATTATTGCCTTAATCGTATTCCA
Organism: Clariallabes melas; assembly: GCA_030014275.1. Lineage (NCBI taxonomy): Eukaryota > Metazoa > Chordata > Actinopteri > Siluriformes > Clariidae > Clariallabes > Clariallabes melas. Next base: position 3,516,769 of record JAQMYI010000040.1, read on the forward strand.
CTGTATAATGGGTTGTAAGTGTTTCCATTATGCCTGCTGTCCATGTAATCAGAACGTATTTACACAAACGGACAAAAAATAAAAAAAAGAAATCCAGTTTGAACATGCTGAAAAGATGAATAACAGATCACTTCTTGCGGGTGAAAAGGGATATCATGATTATTGCTCTGGTTCTGCTTTTCAGGAACAGGTTTCCTGGAGGACCTCCTGCCCTGCATGTTGTAATGTTTCCCAGCTCCCAACACACCTAATTACTGTATAAACCTGTTTTTTTAAATTGATGTTCGTGTGATAGAGGAGGGAAAATACTACAATGCGCAAGACAGGGTTTTTTTTTTTCAGGACCGGGGTCATGAACCTGTGGGTTACACAGTGGTACAGAAAGTCAGGAAATTCCCGGTTTGATCCTGAGCATGAGCTGATCTCAAAGTACACAAGTCATGTACTTGGATAAAAGTTTATCCCCTAGGTGAAATATTATCCAAGTAAAAGTACAAGGTCGACTTAAGTAAAAGTACAAAAGTGCTCAACCTCAAATTTACTGCACATTAGAGAGCAAAAAACAAAAGTACTGAGCTTTTATTAACTCACTATAGGCTTTACGTTATAGTAAAAGGTAAAAGGGCTTCTCTCCTCTCTCCTTCCACCCTCCCTGCAACCGTCTCCCCTTCTGATTTCAAACACCTGCTACACTGTTGAGCGTTTCACAGAGGGAAGGCGACTCATGCAAAAACAGTGGAGACATATAATAGTCATACTATTTACTCATTCACTCATCATCTATACCACTAAATTCTCTATTCATGGTAGCGGGAGGCCTGGAGCCTATCCCAGGAGACTTGGGGCACGAGGCAGGGCACACCCTGGACAGGATGCCAATCCATCGCAGGGCACACATGCATACACACACTAAAGGCAATTTGGGAACGCCAGTTAGCCTTCCTTATCTGCAGGTCTTCAGGAGGAAACTAGAGTACCAGGAGGAAAACCTTAAATGACTAAATGGTGGCCTGATGTGATGAACAGGTGCCGCATCTAGATCCACTATGTATTTCAGCCTTGTCCTTCCCTCTATGCGCCACTGAAGTGCACTAGCTAGGTCACTCATATGTATAATTTATGGTGTCACCTCAGATCTTCTGCTTGGTTGTTTCTCAACACTTACAGCATTTGATAGACACCCTTATCCAGAGCAACTTTAATTTATTTATATCATTCTACACCTGAGCAGGTGAGGATTAAGGGCCTTGCTCAAGGGCCCAACAGAGGCAGTTTGTTGGTGCTGGAATGTCAATCTGTCACCGTCAAATCACTAATTCACATCATAAACACTAAGCCAGCCCTATCCAACCACACCGATGTCATCACATCATTGTTTCCTGAACAAAAGCATTGATTCTGGATGGAACGGTCTGCATATGGAGTGTTTCTCTCAGCGTAGGGAATAAACACACAATCAGTACCAATAAAGCAGAGCATCGTGCAAAAATCAGTATCAATCTCAGACACTACCGAAGTCTTCTGCTGAGTCAAAATCAACTGCTAAGAAAGCAGAAATGCCTAGCCATCTGCTAGACCACATGAGTGGATGACAAAAGCCTGCGCATGCAGTATATGTGTCAAGCGCTGCTCTAGGCACAAGAAAACACCAGCATGACCTCACAGGCTTTAACCACATGTTACAAACAACTGGTGAGCCTCAAGTACCCAAAAAAAAAAAAAAAAGAAGAAGCAGAAGCCAAGTCGTTGTTTGCTAAGCATGAATAAAAGAAAATGTAAAAAACGAAGCGTGCACAGCTCCAGGACTAAGTCCTCCTGACAGTTAAGAGGAAGATTAACGAAGTGAGGAAAGTGAGGAGGAAATAAAGGAATTGTGCACGACCCAAAGCATCCCAGCACATCTGGAGTTGACTCACTTCTCTTTATTGATGACGTGACGGCCAATAACAGGCTGAATCATGACACGTACAGAAGCGTGTACACGGCGTAGATCCATATAACTGCCACCTAACAGGACGGTGAGCTGTCGGCCAGCTGGGCTTCTGAGGCCAGCTCTACAAGAAAAAATAAGGTAACAGGAATAACGGCCGCAAAGGTACCGTACTGAGGAGAACGAGGCACTGTGGGAGCTCCAACCACTGCAGCACACTGTAACTGATTACTATACTATTTTTTTTTTTTATAATAAAAAAAAAGTTGATAGTCATAATCCTGTTGAAAGGTTTTCTGATATTGTGCAAACTTTCCCATGCTTCTTTGACCATAAAACAAACTCCTTGCTGATTCCTTAATAAGGGAATACTTCCTATAGTCCAGACGAGTATAAGTACAAATAGCTCATGTCTGCTGGAACCTTTTTGTCTAACCCCGGAACATATCTCTCCTATCGTCTGTCTGTCTGTCTGTCTGTCTGTCTCCTGGTCTCTCTAGGACTTACATGTTAATAACTGGTTCTTTTAATGTATTGGACATATGTGACAAAGGGCACCTGGCCAAAGGCTTAAATACAGTAAGTCCCCAACATACGAACGTGTTCCGTTCTGAGAGCTTGTTCGTAAGTCCGATTTGTTCATAAGTCTAACAAACAGTGTCTAGGTGCTAGGATACTAACATAATTGGCTATGCACAGTATATTTCAGTAGAGCATCCTTTAGAATCGTGCCGATCACTGAACGATTCATGTTAAAACAACGAGTACCAGCTTCATCGTCGCTGCTTTTACACTCACTTCCGGACATCCTGGGATGGACGCTGCACTCATGTGACAATGTACGCCGGACATGTGATTTAACTTCCACAATGGAACAGGCGTGAACACATCTTCGCATCTTAGAAAGTTCGTAACTTGAATGTTCGTATGTAGGGGACTTACTGTATGCTCTCCTTGCTGATAATAAACAGAGAACTTCAGACTCTTCATGTTTTTGTGAGTGTTTTCCCTTTCAATCAATCATTCCTCCTTTTGTTCCATTTCAGAAATAACAAGTTGAACACTCATTCTAAACCGAACACCTGTCCTATGAGATTCTCTCATAATCCTAGTGTGAGATAATGACACAACCTTATTTACCAAAGCTGCCAATATTTCTGGAACTGGCTGCCTATGTAGCGTAACAATAAAAGTTTGAATATGGAGGCTTTGATTGTGTGCTAATGTAAACAGACACACAAACACGGATGCACCCACACCAAAACTGCGCCAGTCATCGCTGCTTCTGTGGCTAAGATGTGCACCGGTGCCAACGCCATGGGCCTCACGCCAACAGTGTGTGTGTGTGTGTGTGTGTGTGTGTTTCTCTGTCAGCTATCTTCAAACTCCAAAACCACTTCTGCCAAAAGCTGCAGCAGTTAGTAGGCAAGCCGCCCTCACACTAAACCCCTGGCATGGCTCACTGAAAGACAGAAATAAGAATAAAACCAGGACTCATGAAGGGCACACACACTCATCCCTGCTCATAACAGTCTGAAAAAATGTTTTCTTAAATAAATATATAAACCACTCTTAAAAAGTCCACATAAAAACATGAAATGCGTGAGGAAATTTCTCGGAACTGAAAACCTTGTGGCTTTTTTTTTTTTTTTTTATTCAGTTTTTGGCGCCATGACACTCGAACAGAAAAATAGAAAAGCCAGAATGGAAAGTATGATGTAATGAAATACGCTCGAGCAACTCTCCGGCGTCCATTTTCTCTCGGCTGCACACGGCCGCCATTTCGTAAAAAAACGTTCCTTCCTACAAGGCTATCGCTGGTTTCATCCGCAGGGAGGAAAAGAAAAAGAAAAAAAAAAAAGAACTTTTCCCTGCGAATCCTTAGTAACGTTCTCACAAAACAGACGAGCGCGCCGGCGATTCTCGGTGCAGGTCTGGCTGTGCGTTTTTATTTATTTATTTATTTTCCAAATCATCTTTCATCACAGTTAGTTTCTATCAGGATTCAGAAATAATATGAAACGGCTTTGGACGGGACTCTGAGAGATTTCGGCGCTCGGCGTTTCCTGTGCGTGTCTCCGAGTCTTCTGAGGATAACGTCCACGTTGTTGATGCTTCTTTTCAACTTTTTTTTCTTCTTCTTCTTCTTCTTCTTCTTCCACAGTCAGGAATCGTTCATCGACTCAGGCCTTCAGCTTGTTTTTTTTTTTTTTTTGGCAGACATTTCATGTGCAGAGGAGTTTGCTTGCTTTTGGCAGCCATTTTAGGCCCTGCTCACCGTGCCATCTAAACAAGAACGCGCAAACTAAAGTACGAAGAACCCGACCACGCAGTGCCAGCGTGAGGACAGAGAGAGGCGCAGAGATAAAAAGAATCGAAAAACTGGAAAGGGCTATCTGGATTCAAGAAATGTGCGTGTGTGTGTGTGTGTGTGTGTGTGTGTGTGAGGGAGCTATAAATGGTGTAACATTCTGTGTGTGAGTGAGTGAGAGAGAAAGTTTTCGCTGTGGAAATGACCTAATGAGAAAGACATTCCTTGAGCTTAGCTCAGCTTTAGAATCGAGTAACAGCTAAACAACAACTCGCAGAGAGATTACATAAACAGGACAGGTTGAGAGACATCGAAGAAGAGTTTTCTCTCTCTCTCTCTCTCTTTTTCTGAAGGGCCAAAAAAAAAGCAGTAAATCATCACAATGCCGCTCACAAACGCATAAAGCACATAATAAGAACCATGAGTTAAACTGGCGCCAGTACAACATGTGTCACTTGTGTTTATTTCTGTGGCGAGCCTGACATGAAACACGCCTTGGCACGAAGACAACGAGTCAGCTACGATTCCGCCGTACGGCCATGACGACCGCCATCGCACGTCTCACGAAAAGACGTCATTCGGGTCCGTTTCCAACACGCTCCAGACTCTCGGGGGCCCCCGGATCCGTCCAGCAGGGGGCGCCGAAGCCGGCGTCAGCGCAACGCTGAACCGATTACTAACTCCGTCTACGCTACGCGAATGGAATTTCATACAGACCTCTTTTGAGGCCGTACGACATGATCGCTAAAACACAAGTCCCCACGACCGCATCCCTCTCTCTTTCCCGCTCTCTCTCTCTCTTTCTGCTCCAAGGCTACTTCATGACCTTAATCTGTTTCTGTATCTGTAAAATGTCATGCTAGGGCTACGCTAAAGCTTAAAAATTGGCAGGATATTCACAACACGATGACTGTTACTATATAACTCACAACCTGATCCAAATCAGATGTATAAGGGATATACTGTAAGAGGATACAAGGCAGGGAGAGAGGTGGAAAAAAAAAAAGGAAGCTGGAATGGGATCTGGTCAAGGTAAGAAATTTTAAGAGGGATCAGGATGAAATCAGAAAAAATTATGTCAGTTAGTTCAGTCTGTTAAAGTTAAAGCCTGTAATAACTTTTCCTGCTTCTTCAAATATACGTTTTGTACTGTAGTTTTGTGCACTGAAGTTACTAACAAGTGGAAGAAAATGCAACGGGTTTAGCGCACGTGCCTCCAAACGTGTCGGACTCATGGTGGTGCCTTAGGACATCCATCCATCCATCAAGAAAACTCACTAGTCCAACTAGGGACCGTGGAGGCCAATGGTGACCATTGTATTTATTCCCATTTTTACAACCGTGGTAGAACCTCCAGTCAACATTCACAAATTCGGGCAATTTGGGAACGCCAGTTAGCCTAATCTCCATGTCTTGGGACTGAGGGAGGAAACCGGAGCACTCGGAGGAAACCCACCAAACATGGGGAGAACATACAAACTGCATGCACATGAACCCCAAGGCGGGAATCGAACCCAGACCCTGGAGGTGCGAGACGACAGTGCTAACAGATGCGCGCTGCACACATATGACACAACGTACGCCGGACATGTGATCTAACTTACCGCGATTGTTCATCCGCATGTTCATATCTTCCAATCTTCGAACTGGAATGAAGTTCTGGCTTACTGTGCAAGATCAAATCCTTAAAGACATGCTGCGAAAACATGCCCCCTCCCCCACGCGCATGTCTGACTAGCCAGTCCTCATGGACGCTAGCGCTGCTTGTGTTTGGCTTCACTGTGGCCTCCCCCCGGTGCAGTCCCAGACATAAACCTGAGCGTTCGATCCAAACGTAATTTAGAGCCAACGGCATCAGAGACAGCACTGCGCTCCTCACTGGTATGAATGATGAGGTGTCTGTTCCTCCTCAATGGAGGTGTTACTCAAAGCCTGGCTTTACAGATGTGCTCAGATGTGCCCAGCGAATGCTTAGGAACAGAGGGTGAAGCGTTTACTAAAGAATGAATGAATGATGGTCATTGTTTGCAGCCTTTTTTTTAGTTCTGGGGTCTATTGTCCATTGGTCAGACGCTGCTCCAAATATTAATATATTTGTATAATAGACTAGAAAAGAGATGCATTATTGAATCGTGATTCTTTTGTGTGGCAGTGCATGTATCGCCATAGTTTCTCCAAAATCAATGTCTTTCTTTTTATTTCATGGCACGGTGGTGTAGTAGTTTGCATGTAGAGTTCGCATGTTCTCCCTGCACTTGGTGTCTTGTCTCCAGGTATTCCAGTTTCCTCCCACAGTCCAAAGACACGCAGATTAGGCTAATTAGCATCCCCAAATTGCCTGTAGTGTGTCAATGAGTGTGTGTGTGAGCCCTGCATGGGATTGGCACCCCGTCCAGGATGTACCCCACCTCATGCTCTAAGCCTCCTGGGATAGGCTACAGACCCCCCCCCCCCCACTCCGCGACCCTGAATACAGGATAAAGCGGTATAGACCATGAGTGAATACGTTTATAAAATCATGATACTTACAGAATCGCAATTCAAATCGAATCGACCCCTAGGTATTGTGATAATATCGTATCGGCTGGTCCCTGATACATTTTTCATTTCCTTCCTACCCCAAATGTTGATCAGCTAATCTATATATCTGAAGTTAACCTGATAAAATAGGACAAGATTATAGCCAGCTATTTACAACGCACCCGGAAAAAATCATCATGCGTCATCGTCCGGCTCAGTAACATCACTTCAACGTCACGAACCGCACTCCTTAACTTCCATACTCAAACTAGGATTCCTCTATATTCTCCGTCAAAGATTGTCCAATTTATGTATTTTTTTGTGACTCCTGTGAGTCCTGAAGCCACGCCCTGTTTGAAAATTCCAGATCTCACCTCACTCAGGGTTGTGAATGAAAGAAACACGTAAAGACACCAAACCCTGTCTCAAACGCCTCCTGGCGGTTCAGACATACGGACAAAGAATGGAAGTGTCCCAAACCGCGCTGTCTTTTCAGTTGTCTTGATGAAGGATGTTCTTCTAGCAAGAGCTTTTTTTAGCAGTTCGCTAAAACACATGTCGAGACTAGAAGAATGACTGCTACTGAACCGTTGCTTTTAGGAAGTTTCTCACCGTGTCCATTGTTGACGAAGGAGGGCGGGTCCAGAGTTATGGATATGACTCATATTGATAAACAAAAAGCCTCAGAGCATGGACAAGCTTAGCTTTAGTGAATTTAATCGCATATGTTTTAATGTAATCTCTTTAGTTAAAAATCAATCATCCTCAAAATTCATAGAAACATTACGGACATTATGTGTCTGAATCATTCCTTCACAAACTACAAGGGGCTGTTCAAGTCAAACTGGGACCTGTGATGAAAGTGACGATGAATGAAGACATGAAAGCGATTAACATTTACAAAAGACACGAAGCACAGTACAGTGATGAGACTCTCAGCCGCAGTAAAACATATAAAGGTTTGCAGACGCTTTAAAGAAGGAGTGGAACGCCAACTTGTGGAAGAGATGCATCCACCAACACCACCTGCACATCACTGGTACTCGGCTGGGAGTTATCGCCACGTCACCCGTACAATCCTGACCTCGCTCCAAGCCATTTCCACATGTTTGGGCCGTTAAAGGAGTTCCTGGGAGGCCGGCGTATCATACATGAATCAGACAGGCAGTCTGGTCATGGCTCCAATTTACTGAGAAAACGTTCTACCTTGATGGTGTCCAAGCACAAGAGAAACACTGGGATGTGTGCGTTAGTGTAGCAGAAGATTATATAGAGACATAATGGGAGTTTTTATTCTCAGAACTGTGTTCTGTCATTCTGCGTGATCAAAGTCCCAGTTTGACTTGAACACACCTAGTATATAAAGAACACACGAAGAAATTTTCTTCTGGCACTCTCACTTTCTTTTCCTCTCTTTTAATTTGTAGTTTTTTTTATCATTTTTTGTGCTTTTTGGTGCTCAGCATCAGACTTCAGTGTTTAATTTACAAGTTGTAAGTCTCGTATCTTTAGTGTATCTGTACAATGTGGGATAAAACTCTGCCTACGTCCCCCATTATAAGGGCGACCTTTCCATGGACTTGTGTGATGCAGTTAAAAAAGTTGTTAAAAAAGTTATATTTATTCTTAATCTTGGATTATATGGAGCATCCGCTGTCCGAGTCCCCGTGTCCGAGTCCCCGTGTCCGAGTCCCCGTGTCCGAGTCCCCGTGTCCGAGCGGTTACTAAAGAAACGATCAAATATTCATGCGCAATCCCGTAATTTGCTACTGCGTTCCTGTCAGAGCTGCTGTTCTAGGAAATTAATCAACACCTTCCGTCCAATCAGATTACAGAATCCGACGGCGCGGTGAGATAATTTGTCTTAATCTTTAAACTTTATCTTTTTCTGCTGACTGACTCGGGTTTAACATGACTGTATATTCAGCAGAATCTCTCTCTTTTTCTTTTTCCGCGCTCCGTTCAGGATCCTAATCAATCTCTCATCTATAGTTAAATCTTTCTTCCTGAAAGTAAAAAAAAAAAAAAAAAAAAAAACTCAAAGAACAACATTTTGTTTCTAACCACTTTTAGTTTCGAAGTTGTGTTTAATCTCTCCCTTTCTCTCTCACTGTTTTTCCTCTCTCTGCCTCTCTCTTTCACTCCTTCTGGTTTCTGCGTCCCCGAGGGGAACGCCGTCTGCGCTAGGAGTTATCGATCCACCCCAGAACGAGAGGAGTAGAGAGAAGGAGAGGATGAGAAAGAGAGAAAGACAATGAATGGAAGACGAAAGGGAAAACAGAAATAAAGAGACGGAGAGAGAGAGAGAGAGGCGTCTCGGTGCATTAAGCCGGGTGAAGGAGCGCTCGAGCCTGCAGGCCGTGGCTGATCCGAGAGCAGCAGGAACGCTTTAATGGCCAATCGTCGTATCTAATGACCATCAGCGCGCTGTTAAATTTAGTGCAAACACTATCAGTCACGGGGAACGAGGTTAAAAGTGAGCTCGGAGCACTTTCTCTTTCAAACCAGACGAGTGTGTAAACAACCGGCACTGCGCGGCACGGCTGCGGGCCTTCTGCCTGCTTGAAAGAGAAAAAATCAAGACATCATCGAGCCGAGGAGAGAGAAGAGAGAGAAACTGAGAAGCAACAGCAGGGCTCTGGCCCGAAGGAGTCCTGTGTTTGCACAAAGATACTGCGAGAGAGAGAGAGAGAGAGAGAGAGCGCTTTCTGCTTTTAAAAGTTGCTGAGCTTAGGAGAAAGCGAGAGGGAGATGCCGCAGAGCTCCACAATGCGGTCTTCGTTTTTTATATTTATTTATTTATTTTTTAATCCGCCCTGCCAAACCTGGTGTCCTACTGTATATGAAGACGGGAAAAGAAAAGAAAACACAAATGAAACAGAAAAAGAAAAATATGGAGTTTATTGGACCAGAACATGGTGTTGGACATGCAGCAAGAATTAAATTTTTTTTTATTTGATGTTAACAAACAAACAAATAAATACTGAAAATAAATAAAAGTAAAATAAATAAAGTAAAATAAAAAAAACTTCTATTTTATTTCTTGATTTATTTATTTTTTTGTGGTTTTTCCGCTTTACACCTTTTTTTTCAGTTTGGTGAAACTCATCGCACTCTTGAACCACGTAGTAGCTTTTTTTCTTTTCTTTTTTAAACCCGGCTAACAATTACAGATAAAAAGGCAAGTGCGTTTTTATTTCTGGTGTAAATTATAATAGTTTAATCTACCGGGATTGTACTAGGAGTTGCACGTTTTTTTCTGAATCCGTAGTCGAACATGTTAAGAATCAATAATCAATTAATCACTAATAATTAATGATAACCGGACACACAATTTCCCTCTCAGTTTAAGTTTTATTTAAACACACACACACCAAGCGATATAGTTCATGATAGCATCAACACTGACCTCCACGCAGAGTATAGATTCGCTCAGCCACTCTTTCTCTCTCTCTCTCTCTCACACACACACACACACACACACACACACACACACACACACACACACACACAGACACTCAGACCTGTCTGTGACAGCCCTGCCCCACCTTAGAAGGCTGTGCACGTGACACGCTTACAAATCGCGTATTGTGAGATACGGCAGCTACGGCGACAGAACCTGCTGTGATAATAAAGATGGTGGAAGGGAAGCGGATCGTAAGCAGGTCGACTCAATCCGAGTTCAAAAGGTAGAAATCGCACAGACCCGAGTCTTCAAGTAAGTTATTCCCTGCGAGGACGGATAGGAATCTTAAGCTGGATTGTCGTGGTTACTACCGCATACAAAACAAACCTTATCATCGGTCAATACATTTTAAATCACTTAAATTATTAAAGCCAGTAATCAATAACATCTCCAGTAGGCATGATGTAATCCTTTTGCCATTAAATAACCTCAATGTTCAATGCTACATTTTAAAATAATATAGCGCTACCCTGGCATATGAACGTCTCGCAAATTTTCATCTTAAGAAGTCAAATTTTTCAAGAGTTAAACAAGTTGCAAAACTTGTTTGCGTCAGTGCAAACCCCAAAAAAGTGAGTTTTTTTTTTGCGTTTTGTGCAAGATTTAGCGAAGATTAGCACCATGAGTCCCAAGAATGTTAGCAAGGACGGTAGAAAGAAGAAAAGGGAGGAAGAGGAATCATAAATTAATGTTGAGTGAGGTTTATTGTCTATTTATTTCATATTTTACTTAATTTACATGTCTTTTGTAAATGTTTTGATTGTTTTTCTATAGAAAAATTATGATTATAGTGTTGGAAATTGGTAATATTGGTAATATCTTTGGGTGGCTGGAACAGATTATCTATATTTACATTATTTCCTATGAGAAAACACGTTTTGCAATACGACATTTCCTTAAGAACCTTAAGAACTCGCCTCCGGAACGAATTAAATTCATACGAATCGACTTATACTTGCAGAATCGCTAGGAATCATATTTTTAATCAAGGATATAAAAAAAAAAGTCACCATATTGCTACTATACATGAGCGATTGTCTTTTCGCACTTCCTGATGCTAACAGAGATACGTGCTAACACAAGGTCATGCCGTGTGGTCGACCACTAGAGTAAGATCAGATTTACGATCAAGATTTTTCTTATTGATAAATATTTACAGCTACAAAGATGCAAAAGAACCACTAATAAGGAGGAGCGGGTTCAGCTGTAACCTGATTTAACAAAGGTTTGAACGCAAATGAGAAATATTACTGATATGGAGAGCGTTGAAAAATGTGCATTATGTTTCTAGCTAGCATGACAACGTTAAGCCTGTTAGCAAGCATGTCAGATTTAAAAATGGTTGACGTTTAAGTTGTTTGCTTCAGGGCGCATGAATGAAACACAACGACCCTGAACACACCAGCTGCTGGTGAGAGTCACAAGTTTATGCACCCACTTAAGAACACATTTTACGATGCTACATCTGGTGTAAACTACTGTACATGCTGAACTGCATGATTTTTTTCCCTGAAAAATAACAGAACTTTATTACAAATTAAGATTTTATGTTACAATTTTTATTAGGAGATTTTATGTTATATTCGACCCAACACCATGTTACAGTACAACCACCCATGCGGCCGGGTGTAATATTTTGCTCCTTAATTTTTTTATATTTTCTAATAGTAATATTAAAATGTTATTCGCTTGTATGGAGTGCAAAACAGACCCCACTCTCCTCTAATATACAGTGGTGTGAAAAACTATTTGCCCCCCTCCTGATTTCTTATTCTTTTGCATGTTTGTCACACAAAATGT
>JAQMYI010000040.1:3542166-3560235 GCA_030014275.1 Clariallabes melas
CCCACACCCCAAACTACCCACCCATTCTTTACTATAAGTCTCCAGCAAAGATATAGCTCATTTACAGCAAGTTAATCTAAGAATACAATTTTATAACAACATACAGTATGTGCAGGTCTGTCTAACGGGCACTGTTTATTCAACATTGATGGAAGGAGTCTCCAGTGTCAGCACTTTATAATGTGACCGGAGGTCCTAGCACAGCCCTGGTTGGACTACAGAGGTTCCTAGATGGATGGATTGATATTTATAAGAGAAAATAAAGATGGAAGCTACAACACTAGGAAGAGGTGTAATCGCTTTGTGTACAAAGGACATGAGACACTACGTCTGCTACGTCCAGTTCTTCAATCAGGATGTCTGAACGCTATTGTGGGACCACAGACAATACCGTATGTGGTTGGTTGAGGACTGACTGGACAATGCACTCCTGTACTATGATACCAAAGTGCCGAGTTTTGTTGTACACAAAACCTTTTTAATTACACGGCTTGGTAAAATTAAAACTCAACATTCTTTTCGAAAACACAAAGAAAGCATGAGTCAAGTATATTTTGTAATTAAATCTTAACCAACACTGTTATTGACCCTAAATTGCATATTTACATGGCCACAATAACAACTGCAGGCTGATTAGTGGCAAAAGTGTAGGAAGTGGAGATATAGCATTTTGCAAAATCATCCAAAACTCACCTTGATACGTAAAACTAAAACAATAATTTTGCCATTTGTGCTTTTTAAAACCCTCGTGATTTAAAGAAACAATGCACAAATATTTTCTAAATGCCTGTAACACAGTACATCTTGCATCTTTTGAAAAAGAACGACAAAACGGAGATATCTCATTTTGCCGTCAAACTGTTGAAATAGACAATTTTATGCAATAAAAGCTTAACTCTATTAAATGAACATAATAACACAGTAAAGTGTCATGTTTGAGTTGTGTTAAAGTATTAAATGAATTGATTAAACTGACAGTTTTTACGTCAGCACAATGTTTTTGTCATTTTAGTGGTTAGCGCTGTGACCTCGCACCTCCGGGGGTCGAGGTTTCGATCCTCGCCTCGGGTCGGTGTGCGTGGACTTTGTGTGTTTTCGCCATGTGTTTGGTTGGTTTCCTCCCACAGTCCAAACACATGCAGATTAGGCTAATTAGCGTTACCGAATTGCCCATAGTGTGTTTTTCTTTCCTTCTTCAACAGCTATGTGACAAAATATAAAAATTCTATCAGCTCCTGCATGAATGAGCTCCCTCATTATCATCCTCAGAGTCTGCTTTGTGACTCAAATCATATTTTATTTCTCTCTCTCTCTCTCACTCGGTTTTCAACTTCCACATTTTTTTCCCTGCGGTTAATATCTTGCCGAGGTGGCATTAATTCGGGCGAATCTCCCGAACCTCCCCTAAATGCCCCCTTTCAGCACTTAAACGCACACTTTCCGCTCCAGAGTTCAATTTGTGTCTGAGATTTACGGCGCGGTGTTATGTTTTACTGCAATTAACATGCCAGCGGATCTCATAGGGGACACCTGCGGTCTGTTCGCAAACTTTCAGCGCTGTCTCTCACAGCTCTCGTCGCAGTAATTTGCAGTCGTCTGGGTTCACATTATCGGCCCCGGGAAAACAACGCATCCATTCACGGCTGCCGTGCGGAGCCTCTCCCTCCGGCAATAAACATAATCGTGATTAAAGATGACAAAAACAAAAAAGTGCTTGGCTTCTGAAAGGATGAAGCATGAGGCTCGCTAAAAAGCGACCGGGCCGTAATTATTCCCTGAAATTCTCTTTCTTTCTCTCTGCAGCTGTAGCTGTGAGCCCTCAATTAGGGCTCTGCTAATTAGGAGCGGGTCAGAGTGATGAGAAGAGGAGGAAAAGGAAGGGAAAGAGAGATGAGTAAACCTAAATAACTGGATAATAGCCTGTTCTTATTATTCTGTTCTGTGAATGGGATGAAAAGAAGAATGCACCGGCTGGGTCTCCTCCTCTCTTTATCTCCTCTTTTGGTGCCGTTCCTTCTCCCCCCCTGCGATGGGACGAACGGGCAGCGTGCCAGGCATGCCATCAGAGCCAGCGGCGTCATTGTCTCAGTGCCACTCGTGGTACCAGCTGCTAGCCCTGGCACAGATCCATGTGACCAATAAGCAGCTGGCGCTGGGCTGAGAGAGGAGCGCGAGGGAGGGCGAGTGAGAACAGAGGAAGGGAAGTAAAAATCTGGCGAGAGGCCCATACAAAAGAATTACAGCTGAGTGCAAAAGTCTGCACACCCTCAGGGTAAACGTAGGAATGAGCCTTTATTACATTTTGTAATGTTATAACCTGTAAATGTAATAAATGTAAGTTGTGGATATTCAGACAAATAGTGTATAATATTGAAGCATCGCATAAGTACATACAGTATGCACATCCTAATTTAGTCCTCAACCTGAAGTGATAGAAGTAATCGAATAGAATCGACCTGTGTGCAATTAAAGGATCATGTGATATCGGTATCGATTTTTTTTTATTAGAGAACGTACCGAACCAAACTGCGTCTTGAACGGCTATCAAACTTGAAAAGAGTTATCTGGTTGTAAAACAATACACCATCTATAATATTGCTTATTGTAGATATAAATTAATTATGTGCCGTTTTCATGACATATAATCTCAAAGGGGGGTGAAAACTTATGAAAGTCACTGAACACTTAAATGTGCTGTATTATAACAATTTAACATAAGCCGTAAACATCTCCAAGATGTGCCTGTTAACATTACAGCTGAAGCACCACTTGCCTTATGTTTCACTCCTTTTCCAAATGTGGTCACATTTTTTTTTAACCAAACATAATGCAAAAATGGGACCGACCTGAAAAACTGCAGCACAGGAGGACAACAACGAAAGTAGACTTCATATTAACTTAAACATGCTGTCCGATTATACTGAACGTTCAGCCTCACGACACCCGAACGAGAATGGGATCTCTGTTGAGTCTGGTTCCTCTCCAGGTTTCTTCCTATTGTCATCTCCGGGAGGTTTTCCTTGGCTCATCAGAGACAAGCTGATCATTACAATTTATGCCTATTTTTTTTTTAAATACATTTTGTAAACTTATTTCCATAATCTTTTGGATCCTGTAAAGCTAATTTGCGACTATAAAAATAAAAAATTGTATACCTCCTCTTTTTTTTTCTTATTAAGGCTATGATGTCATACCAGGCAGAAAATTCGAACGGTGTGTTCGAGGACTTTTCCCGAAAATGAAAATGGAAAAAGGGTGTGGGGGGAGGGGGGGGGGGGGATGGGGAATGGGAACGGATGCTTTTTGTTTGATACACACACACACACACACACACACACCCACACACACACATAATGTCATTTATGATCGATGTGTCAGAACTTAAAGATTCATGGATTTATTTACGAATATCAGAAAATAGAAAGGTGTGTCTCCAGCATAAAGTTTAAAAATATATAAATGTAAACTTTTCTCAATGTGGCGCAGTGGTGGCTCAGTGGTCGGTTTCTCGCCTGCCATTCAGAAAGCCTGGGTTCGATTCCCACCTGATGTCCAAACCCCACCCCCTAGACGCAGTGCCGATCCCAAGCCCGAATAAAAACGGGGGGATTGCATCAGCAAAGGGCATCTGGTGTAAAAACCGGTGCCAAGTTGTTGTTTCGCTGTGGCGACCCCTCGACTGGAGCAGCCAACAAACTAACAACTTTTCTTACTGTTATATGAATATCTTCTAATGACTTGTGACATTTCTTTCCCCACCCCAATACAGACGATGAAAACTTTTGTAATGTTTTGTTTAGTCATGTTGTAATGTTTGTTCACTGTAATCATTTGGTAAGAAAAGGGTTGCTAGGCAACTAAGAAATGCCATATGTTTGCTGAATGAGCTAGCAAACGAGTGTGGCTAATGACTTTGCCAATAAAAGTCTTTTATTTAGATGACATGACGGTAAAACGAGCGTGGAGATGAGATTAAACTCTCAGGAATCCCAACATTTGCGTCAGCTGCGTTGGTAAACTTCTATGAAAAGGTCTCAGTATGGCTACAATTAGCCTGGAATTGCAGCTAGCACTGACCATTAGCTTAATTTCTACCATGCTAAGAAGCATTAACCTCGTGTCACGCAAGTTGGTTCTGAGGATTACTGGGTCACAAGTCCTTTTGGTTTCAGTGGAAGATGTAGTGGAGTGTATTTATCCTGAGGGAGGAAAAAAAAAAACAATGCTAAACCCCCTTTCTAGCAGGAAAACCAACAGATCAGGAGTTTTTTTTTACTGATTAATTAATCTATTTAAATAAAATAAATACTTTGTGTGTACGTTGGTCAGAACTCGCTCTTTCAATGAGATCCTTACGTTTCATACACTGGAGGACCCGAAACCAGTCTGTCTGTCTGTCTGTATGTCTGTATGTCTGTCCAGTCAGATTTAGTCACAGCATCACGCAAAACTGGCTGGACAGAATTTAATGAAACTTTGCCAGTCTACAGGTATTAGTCTGAAGTTAAACCTGCGCCATCAAAATGAAATCAAAATGTAGGGAAGCTATGAGCAGTTTTGTTCCAGATTACAAACCGTAAGTTTATAATGCGGCAAACTTTGGGCGCGTCTTAAATCGACAGGTGGACAGAATTTAATGAAACTTTTGCAGTACTTAGATCTCTGCTTGAAGTTTAACCTGCACCATAAGTTAAATTACAATGTTGATGTTATGAACAGTTATGTGCCGGATTTAATAATCTACTTTAAAATAAACTACTAATAATCTACCTGCTCAATGTAAACAAACACCTGGACCAATGGATATTAATTAGAAAAGCTAAACTGAATATTTTTACTGGGATTAGTTCATATTTTCACAGCTGGAAAAAAAAAAAAACAACAACATGTGTGGCATAAGTGAATTTAAAACGTTTTCCATTTCTCATCTGTGATTCTCTCTCCGATTACCGAACAGGGAGTGTATTTGGCTGACGATGAAAGAAGTACAACAAATGTTAATAAGTTAGACAGAGAGTTCTGCCGTACAGAAAGACAGACAGACAGACATGTACGTGGGCTTCAAGCTGAAATAATAATAATAATAATAATAATAATAATATCACTGATTACATTAAAGTTCATCAGATTATTTTTAGCTTTAACCTTTTAACTATTTCTACAAACTCTTTAACCGTCAACAACGTAAAAAATATACATCCCATTCCATTCCACCTACAGTACTGTACATGCTTTGTAGGTGCAGTCTGTGAAACTCCGGGAATCATTTCACTACCACATCTCCCCTGGGGTAAAAGTCATTCATTCCGCTCTGCGCTTTATACTTTCATACATTGAAAATGATTTCAAATCACAACAAATGTACCGATCAATGAAAATAAGAGGACACACAGAAGGCAGGGAACATTCAATACGCTTTAGAAGCGAGCCAGCGCCCCTACTTGCCCCTACATGCTCCTACGTTACTCTTCAGATTGTTAGCAGCGTTGCCAGATTGAGCTTCTAGCAGTTTAAATTGCGTTTTTGCCTGTCACAATTGTGTGTGTAATATCCCCTGTGTTTTATACAGGATACTATAGTGGTATATATATAGAAACTGGATGGATTTTATACCGTGCTTAGGGTGGAAACAGTCCCTCCAATCTGGCAACCCTGATCGTTAGTGTTCGTCAAGCTCAGAGAAAGGAGGAATGAATGAACAGATTTCTCGCCAGCTACAGTACGAGTGATAAATGAGTGACAGGTGGGAGGCGGAGCTGCAGTGATCATGCCCAATCTCCCTTTGCCAGTTTGTTTGACCGGAAGGCAGCTGGTTTGATGCCAATCGTTCCTCCAACACATTCCAGTCCCTTCATTAGCACCCCGCGCCAACTTCATGCTCTGTTAGCGTGAACGGCCATTCTGCTCAAAGACTTTCCTTTTTTAGGTCACGTCCGACCATCGCACCATGTTTTCCTCGCCACACGCAATCAACGATTCGATATCTAGCGAAGAAATGGATTTCAATGAGGCGTTGCAACGCAAATATGGAAATATGTACACATACACACATACACACACACACAAGTGATGGCACAACCGGCGGATTTTCATCCAAGACCATGAGAATATTTTTCTTCGTTTTACCGGCATTGTTATGTTTGACTCGAACTCCATGTTTTTCTTGCCTAGTTTAAAATCAATATTGACAACGTATCGCCTGGTAGCAATGAAAAATAAGCCGGGCCGAGAAAAAAATAGCGAGGGGGGAAAAAATGAATAAAACAACACCAAATTTGTACTTCAGTTAGACCGCAGTCTCTCCTGCAGACTCAGAGAGAGAGAGAGAGAGAGAGAGAGAGAGAGAGCAGAAGAAGAAAGTAAAGACGGAGCCCTGAAAAAAAAGAAGAAAAAACTCTTTTTCTTTTTTTTTTCTGTAGCGACCCGAGCAGACAGGATGCTGAGAGCGGGTTTGGCATGCGTGAAAAACACACATAAGGATGGAAGTTAACAGAGGAAAGAATCACAAACAGTACAGAGGGCAATGAAAATGGGATCAAAGCCTTTCAAGCCTTTCTTTTTTTTTCTTCTTTTTTTTTCTTTCCCCCAAGCAGACGTGCCCGCTGCCTGAACCCGAGCCTGAACCCGAGCCTGGCGTTGCCAGGGTGGCAGCGCTCTGACTCAAGGTTACATCGAGCCAACAGAACTGAATTGGAGGAGAGCAGAGGAGGAGAGGCGTCAATCATTCTTATACTGAGCCAAGGAAAGATGTGGAACGGGTCATTTAAGTACGTAAGATATCGCTAATGCGGCGCTCAACATAGAGTACATAGCAAATTATTTCTATTATGATATTTCTATATCAGGTCTGATTGAAGTTTTTATTAATTTTCTATAAGAGCACCTCTGGCTGCTAGGCAAATCGCTGTTTTACATTAATGTCCTCGTTCTAATACATTATTAATGTTTCTATGGTCACAGGTACTTCACAAAGATAATAAATAAACGTTACTTAACAAAAAAACTTTTCTGTAACATTTATGAGATGAATTTCCAGTATCAGCACTTCAAGATAATAATAATAATAATAATCGTAAATAATTATTTACGAGGGCCGTTCAAGTTTTTGCAAAACTGCAAAAACTTTCTACCTTGATGGTGTCCAAGCGCTTTTGAAATGCTGGGATAAGAGCATTAGTGTAGCAGGAGATCATACTGTACATCGAGTTTTAATCTCATAACCGTGCTCCGTTAATCTGTACAATCCCGTACAAGTCCCGGTTTGACTTGAACACCCGTCGTCTTTTAAAGCCTATTATAATTTAAGTGAAATAACTTGCTTACAGAATTCAGACTGATCTCGTCAAATCAAAATGCATGCTTTGACATTAGAACCATGAAGCGGTTGCTAGGCAACCGAGAAACTTGAATGCTGAGAATAAGCTAGAGTTGATGATTTAGCTACGGTATGAAGGATGTATATATATATGGGTCGACAGTGGAGATGAGACTAAATTATCCAGAGTGCAAACTTACTGAGGAAAAAAAAGGTATCATCCAGAAATGTCAAAGTAGTAAATCTGGCCTACGAGTTATCCTTGTAAACCCGGTGATGACGCGACCCTATGTGTGATACTGCGTATAATAATAAAATGCTGATTCTGTGTGTGGAAATGAAGGTATTACACCGATGCAGGAACGCGCAAGCCTCCGCAGAGTTTCTTAAATTTATTCAAGAGGCATTTGGACTTCTTCAAACTCTCAGTCAGCATGTTTTTTCAGGCCGATATAAATCCACGTAACTCGAGCGGCCCGACCACTGGAGATTAGAATCTGCTCCTATATGAATAATGGCGGATCACAAATCTGTTCGCAACAAATAAATCAAAGACGCAGAGAAACATCAAGAAAAGGCCACCTAACTGTAACCTTCCGGATGAGGCTAATTGCTAAAACAAAATCGGCTCTGGGGCCTTAAATTCTCTTTCCAAAAAAATAAGATGAAATAAAATATTCTGCGCACGTTTCTCAGATTCTATGCCTCCATGCCAAGCTGGATCAGCTCCTGGCTTTCTGAGGAACACTAAAGTCATTATTTTCATCAAACACATGGCATGTGGATTAAAAAGAACATACAGGTTTTTTGTTGTTGTTGTTTTTTTACGTCTCAGTCTCAGTCATATGCACATAACAAGGCGTGTCGAATTTCTGTTACAGTAAAGGATCTTGGGATCCACATCAAACCAAACGGAGCGATCACATTTGATTTTAGGCTACAAACTTTAGGCTACGGTACTCTGTGCTGTGCTTCTGCAGTGCGATCCGGGTTGCCAGGTGTAAGCAATAATTTTCGGTATCTTAAAAAAAAAAAAAAAAAAAAAAAGAAATAAAATTCTTGTGGGTTGTTTATTTCTCTCTTCGAAATGGAAAAAGTTCACCGCGGTGCACGTGTACGCATTTCACATCCATCTCCCAGTTTTTACAATACGTCTGTGCTCCTGTGCATCACGCGTACTCTGTCTGCACTTTGTTTGCCCTAGCCTACATTTGCAGAAATCGACTGAATTGTCTGTTTCCGTTTCCATTAAAGACACGATCTTCGGTATGTTTTTTTTTTTTTTTAAACAGTCCGTACAGACTCGTTTTTTCCACCTGCAACACCGATTTAGCGTAAAAACCACGACCTTGACTGGAACTGATGTGAGCGAGGCCGCACCTCATTCGTTGCTCACAGGCCACGCCCCTTCTGTGCCTTTAGTTACGCTGTATTTGAATACATACAGTGGTGGCCAAAGGTATACACAAAACATATGCCATGTGTTATAGTTCTCGCTGTGCACAAAACAGATGATGGCACTAATGAGTTCGAGTCTATTAGCTAATTACAATCAGCTGGTTTAGTTAATGGACTTTTACCATCTGAAGCCAGGGTGTCCACCTCTTGGTATAGTCGATTGCAGACGCATGCGTACATCTAAGTGAGCCTCGATGCTGAGTCAGTGCACCGAGAGCAATAAGAAAAGTGTTTAATAATGAGTGCATGCAGCAGACTGACAGCTCGCTGTAACTACCAGTGATGGAAAAAATATGAATACCAAGAAAAAATTCCTGTGCAGCGCAGCTCAGTCATGCTGACGCTACAAACTGATTCATCACCAGAGAAAAGCTGACTGACTGGAAGAGCGCGGCGGTGCGAGCGTTCGCGCCGTGATGGTGACGATAAAAGAGAGGAGGATGAAGAAGACCACATCTGCGTGGGCCATCATGTTTACGCATCTTAATCTTGTGGGTGAGGTGTGATTCAGCAACAGTGCAGTCTTTGATCAGACAGAGGTCGGACAAACAACAAACCTGTGAACGCTTACTGAGAACACAGCAACCACAGAAGAAGAAGAAGAAGAAGAAGCAGCAACCGTTCTGTCCATGAGTTCATGTGTGCGGTCACAGGAAGTGAGAGAGGAAGGATAAGAAGTATGGCAAGGCCAATAATGAAAAATAATATAAATAAGGATTAAAAAACACTTTAAGCATGATGTCATAGGAACGTAAACAACAATATGGCGAGAGAGAGAGAGAGACTTACAGATGTTGAGAAAGTAGAGCAAAGTAAAAGTAAAGAAAAACAGACAATAATAAATAAAACGTATATTCAAATATATAATAATACAATACAGTCAAATAAAATATGTCAAAATAATACTAGTTATTATTACTATTATTTTTATTACATTACAACACATCACATTAAGCCCAGTGTTGTGTAGGTTCCGCTTGTGCTGTCTGGGCAGCTCTGGCCCCTTGGCACATGACTCGGTGCAAGACCTCTGGGGTGTGCCATGGTGTCTGGCACCAGGCCGTCGGCTGCAGATCCTTTGGGTGTTGTAGGTTACGTGTTGGAGCCTCCACAGATCGGACTTGTTTGTCCGGTGCATCCCATGGGTGCTCGATCGAACCGGGATCTGGGGAGTTTGGGTTCCTTGGGTACACGTTTCTTATTCTTTAATGTATAAGATGCATAAGAACTGCTGCACTTGTGTTAGTTCTAATTTGAAATAAAGTACCGTTTTGAATGAAACAAGGAAATAAGGAAACCCGAGGCCGCGTCCCGTATTCAGTTTGTGTTTTTGTGCGGAGCTGCGTTTTCTAGAAAAGCCGCAGTAAAGCATTTTTTAAAATTCCTGTACAGCCTACTAACGTACAGGATGAAGCATTTTTCAGTTACTCAGATATGAAGTGCTGCATTACATGCAAACAGCAGATATAAAGAAGCCAAGCCAAATCAGCATATTAAAGCCAGACATCGTAATAATATTCTGCTGACGTGGCATTTCATTTTCCGCCAGGCAGCTCAGAAACGAGTGGATCCGAGAAGACTTTTCAGAGTGATCCGGGTCAGAGAGACGCCGCGCATCCAGCGGAGAGGACGTCAAAGCCGTCTGACTCATCGATGGATTACCGACGCGGGTCAAAGTGGGAAAAGCTGAAGGCGACAGCGCGTTGTGTGAGTTGTATTTTTCGCAGTAACAGGCCACATTAAAAGACGGTAAAGTCAGAAAGAAACCCGCCATTTCCCAACTGCAGGTGTTTGCGTCAAAGAACAGTAAAAACAAGCATTTCTAAAGGTTCATGCCGCGTGGAAGACGAGTTTCGGTTGTTGCACATGGTCGGGGTTAATCACGCTGCCAGGTCAAGAAGGCTTAAAGGAAAGAGAAAGAGTGACACTTCCTGTTTGAGGACGAGCCTTCCGTTGTCGTCATTTCAGGCATCGGGTTGAGTCAAGAAGGAAACCGATACCAATTTAATTTCCCATTTGTGGTGAAAAAAAAAAAAAAGTGTCTTTACACACCGTCAAAGAAACACAAATGTCGAGGGGATTTTGGTTCGTGTTGCTCTTTAATAGACGTCTTTAATAGACGTATGTCTGCTATCTGCAATCGGAATCTGTTTATTTCTTTTGCATCTTATCTTATGTATGTCTCACTGACAGTTCCTCAACCTCAGCTACATCAATCTCAATCCTAACTAGAGTTTATTATTTTTTTTATCCTGTTCATGCAGTTTATACTTTTAAACAATTTAAGTTATTCTCAAAGTATAAAAAACGTAACCGAACTTAATCTGACCAGGGATACATTAATGATGAACAAACTGTGCGAGAGTTGTTCGAGTCAAACTCGGACTTGTGATGACATTTATAGTGAATGAGGGCGTAAAAGCGTTCGACATTTACAGACGACTCCTGATGAGATGGTCATACTTCTGAGAATGATGATCGCAGTCTTTCCCGTGAACATTTAGTGAGCCGAACACCTGCTCCTTGGAATTTGACGGATAACTTGTCGCTAACTTGCTCAAGAGACGCATCTGTCTGTGGGAACTGTACACGCAATCATTCACCAACAACACTTTACACATTACAGGAAATCCCAGGAGCTGGGAGTTATTGCCACATACACCCTGTACAGTCCTGACCTCGCCTCGAGCCATTTCCACATATTTGGTTTCAGATCGGAGGAAACTTTCTACCTTGATGGTGTCCAGGCACTAGTGAAACCCTGGCATAAGCGCATAAGTGGAGCCGGGGATTAATATATAGAGAAATAAAGGGAGGTCATTCACTTAGAACTCGTGTTCTGTTATTCTGCACAATCGAAAGTCCCGGTTTGACTTGAACGTCCCTTTTATAAAGAAAGTCATTTACAGTTTCAAATCTGAATTTAATGAACAAATCGCACCGCTTGCACACGCCGGACGACACCTGCCTTCCCGACACAGCGGCGTTCCTCGTTTACTTTAACAGCCAGACGGGTTTATAAACCTGGCGCTTGTATAAGTCGCACCTGGGCTTTTTGGGTTGTTTTGTGGCCCTCGGTTTGTCGCTCCATTTAACGGTGCGCGCGTGTATCTGGCGTGAAGCCGAACATCCGAGCAGCTCTTTGCGTGCTACCGGAGCCATGTGGCTAACGTAGCTCATGGCTACCGGATTAGCATGATTAATCATCACAGACTCGTTATAGTAATGCAGAGTTAATCGTAAGAGTCCAAAAGGTCTACAGCTAAAAAGATGAATCTTCAACTGCTGAGGGGGGAAAAAAACAAGTGATTCTGATCCGAGGTTAAACTTTAATTAGCTAAGAATACGGCTAATTAATACCGCTAATCAATTGCAAGATGAAAAAGCGAATTACTGTCTAATTGTGGTTTTGCAATAATAATAATAATAAATATAATAATCATAAAAAACGTATATGCTTAGCTAGCATGCTTTCAACAGTGGCCTGCAGCTGTTCCACTTCTAAGGCATTGAAGATCAGATCTCACATACACACACACACACACACACACAAAATGATGATGAGGTGGATATGTCTATCTACACTCCGACAGATGTCAGAATATTTCTTTCGTGACCTACAGTAGGAACGTTCTCTATCTCTCTCTCTCTCTCAATCTTTCTCTGACACACACACACACACACACACACACACACACACACACACACACACACACACACACACACACACACACACACACAAAGATGATGACCAAGATTTGTGCCAAGCATGACAACCCACTGGATTAATTTTTTTTTATAAATAATCATTTAAAAAACCACTCCTACATGTTTTTTTAAGGTGCAGATTTTTGTGCCACATGTTAGGAAGGAGTCTCCAGTATCAGAGCTTTGAACATCAGTCTGAATTCGGGGACTAAAAACAGATTATGAGTTTTTAAACAGTAACTTGTGTCCTGTGAATATGATGGAAATTGCAATACAATTCCTTCTAACAGCTCTGAGAGAGAGGCAGTTTACAAAGAGGCAGCAGTCAAGACACAGATCAGGGTGAGCGTAAGTAATGGAACGGCGTTCATGGCTTCTTGCTCTAGGACACGGCGGAGTGTTCGCACTAATGGGTCGATTTTACGGCCCCCCGCCAAGCCAAACACACACACACACACACACACACACACACACACACACACACACACACACACACACACACACACACAAACCAAATACACCGGGACACGGACGATTCTTAAAATCCCAATAAGGAACGACGTGATTGATTTTAAACTGACGCCGCATCAATAATTTAATATCGGAGTTGATCTCTGTGTGGACTCGTTGCCCTGAAGTGCAGTAATGCCACTGAGCTTATCGCACTCAGCTGCGGCGTAATCAGTGAGGTTTCGTGTCTTCTTATCAGTCCGAGGCAGGGTACAGGGTGACGTTAGGACACACAGGCATTTTTTTCCGGGTGTTCTCGTACATGCAACAACTGGCTTTTACAAAGCCTCAGCAGGAAAATGAGCATAAAATAATACAGCATAACATGTAGCCTTATATAATATAGACGCTGTAAATATGGTCAGGTGCGCTCCTTTTTGTTGTTAGTAGCCGTACTGATAAACCTGTTAACATCCCATGATGCACCTTACCGTACAGTTTCTTCAGAATAATCAAAAGTCTAACCTTCATGTATAGGATCATATACATTCTTTGACTTTGATAAGTATCATTTTCTCACTGATGCTCCTTAATGTACAGTTATTAAAAATATCCATCTGTACATTTGATCATTGTTTACATAGAATCTGTGTATTATTTGTTAATATTTAACTAACGTTTACCTTATAAGCGCACCGTAATGTACAACTATTACTCACCTGACCGCACTAATGTACAGCGTATCATATATTAAGGTGCTATGTTCTGTAAATGGTCTTTTTATCTTTACGTAATGATTTTAAATCGTACCTTAGCCCTGTAATATTCTTGCCCACCTGGTTTGTTAGTGTCTTGTTTTGTACGATTCATGAACTAGCTGTTGTAATACTATATTTTCCCTTTGGGATCAAGTGTAATCAAGTGCTTTATCTATCTATCTATCTATCTATCTATCTATCTATCTATCTAAAACATATGATCATATAAAATAGACGCTAAAATAATTTTTCATTATTCATGAAATAACATAACCTAACCAAATTTAACATAACATTAAATATCGCATAACCATATTTAACCTTCCCTAACACATAAAATAACCTAACATAAAACCCTACATAACCCAATATAACATATCATAACATATTAAATATCCTAACCACACTCAAAACAAAAAGTAATATAAAATAACCTACCATAAAACATAACATAAATAACTCACCATAATGTAACACATAAATTACTACAGTATAACCTTCATATAACACAACATAACCTAGCATACAATACTGTGCAAATGTCTTGGCCCCCTCATTTCCTCATGAAGCTCCAGACTTTCTTGCATTTTTAATGTTGAGGAATCGGTCTCCGGGCTTCCTGAACTACGTTTCTGGCTCTAATTTTTGGCAAGTTTTTGTCTCTCTTTTTCAGTCCAGTCGCCGTACCTGAGTATCTAACTTAAGACATGAACCAGTGAGAAACAGGTGCAGATGATGACAGACGATCAGGTCACTGATTAGTTATACTGCTGATGCTGAATGATGTGTGGTTGGAACAGACGAGATGGGAGGCGGTTACATAAACAACCAATTTATAAATTGTGTCTTTAGGCACTTTACAGCTTGTTGCATTAAAACACTATTCCCATTTCTTAAGTTTAATCTACATCATGTAATTTAATTAAATTTAATTTAATATGATGAAACGAGAGGGCTCAAGACTTGGCGCAGTACTGCACATCACAAAATGAAATAACATAACCTGTGAGTCTCTCTCATTCTCTGTACTAATTATCCTGTACCGGGTCAGGGGAAGCCTGGAGCGTAGCCCAGTGGACTCCAGGAACAAGGTGGGGTACACAGTGGACGGGGGATGGGTGCCGATCACACATGAACTCAGTCACTCACTGACTACGGGGCATTTGCGAATGACAATTAGCCTAATCTGCATGTCTTTAGTCTGTAGGAGGAAACCCACCAAGGGGAGAACATACACACAGACCTGAGGCAGGACTCGAACCCCGGAATTCTGAGGCCTCAGTTCTAACTACTATAGCATAGCGCAGACTTATAATTTAAAATAAAACACAAGATAATATAATATAACCATACATACCAAAACATACAGTAGAAAAATACAATTACCTAAAATAACATAAAATAGCTTAAGCTAACATAAAACATAACAAACACAATGCATAACAATAAACCTACATAAAAAACAAAATAATCTTAAAATTATTAATAACAACATTAAATAAAATATAACAGAAAATGAACAATGAACAATGATGACAGAAGTTACAGCACTACCACCCACTAGCGTTTCACTTTTTCATAAAATATCATACAAAAACACAAGCTATTTTATTTTGACTATGTATAATGATAAAACACATTGGCTCGCAGTAACAGGAAAATTATAAAATACAGCTGCACGTACTTATTAAAGAACAAAGGATTTTTTAGGTACAGTGTTGTACATCGACAATTGCTTTCCTATAACTGCACATCCCAGCGTGGTTTATTCCTTATTTAAAAGTTATCGCGCTGCCGTCTGGCTTAACAGCGGTCGAACTTATGACCTGCTGATAACAATATGTTTATTTCTAAAGGCATGCAGACAGACAAGCATGCTTTAGACATTTCCAAAACTCCACTGCGTGTTTTTCTTTCCATTCATGTTATCTTTACGTGTCCGGCTTTGACATTGCTCACTGCCCTGAACCGTAGGGACCGAGACGCGAGAGGAGGCGCCAGAGCCGGGACAGGAATCCCAGACCCATTAAGTTATTGAACGTGGACAGACACGGCATGTGGGCGGGACCGCTGCGGCTCTATAGATCTCTCCTAAGGCAGACAGGCTACGAGACGCGAGCTCCATATCAGAGCTGTTTCAATGAGAAGCAATAAGAAGCGATAGAGGGAGAGTGAATGAAAAAGAGAGACAGAAGGAAACTGAGATAGAGAAAGAAAGACTGAGACAGCGACAGCCAGGTCAGGGAGAGGTCACCTCATGCTGCGAAACGTTACCACGATATTGTTCCTGGTACATTCATACCGATAATGCTTTCTCGATTTGATTTGAATTGAACCGAAAGAAAAACAAAAAGTAAGAAAAGGAGTAATAGAGAGATGACAGAAGAGATAATAAACATGTGAAAGTGGGCAAAAGCACAAATGTGCATATTACATAGGCAGTCATACTCGTACATGTACGTTCATCATTTAAAGCATCTCACTCAAGTAAGGACCCCTTTCATAGACATGCACAAATGTTCTCCCCTGAGTCGTGCCATTTTCTTGAAGAATTAAACGTGACTGTATGTTATTCTGTGCAGAACATCTAATTATGCTTGAGTCTGTATCTTACAGATGTAAGAAACATGTAGTTTCTTAGCAAACATCATTTCATCTGGTGAGCTGACTCTAGCTGTACAGTAGATAGATAAAGTTTTGTGCAAAAATTAGATATATTAATCTAAACACCTAAATATAATGTTTTTTTTTATATATATGATGAAATTTGTGTCAATATTATATTATGAGATGATTTTATTGTGTAATAAGCAAAGGCCAGATTTACAGTAATCTAAAATATAACATATTTAAAATGTTTAAATAAATACAGTATTTATAAAATCCATAAGAGATTTACGTATGATCATAAATTCACTCTGGCTACAACAGTGACATTGTTCACTATACTAAAACTGAAAAAAACACTAACCTAAAATATTAAACAATGTGACTGTTATAGACAATCATATAAGAAATGCTAATGTGTTTTATAAATATTTCCTTAAACATCTAAATAAGTAAAAGATGTTTTGCCTGCATATTTGTCGGAACTCGCTCTATCAATAATATCTTTACATTTCATATATTGGAGGACCAGAAACCATTCTGTCTGTCTGTCTGTCTGTCTGTCTTTATCTCTGTCCAGCCAGATTTTGTCACAGCATCACGCAAAACTGGCTGGACAAAATTTAATAAAACTTTTAAATTGGACCATAAATGAAGCCACAAATGTTGAGTAGAAGTGAAGTTATGAGCAGTTATATGGCGGATTAAGTAATCTACTTTAAAATAAGATAAACTCAATATTTTTACTGGGATTAGTTCATATTTTCACCGCTGAAATAACAGCGCTAAATCAGTATAAGTGAATTTTAAGTGAATCCCATCTACTTTTTCGATTTCTCATCCGTTATTCACTCTCCGATTACTGAACAGGGAGTGTATTTGGCTGACAACAAAAGGAGTACGACTTAGTGTAAACAAGGTGTAAGAAACTCAACCTTACAAAATTTGATTTCTTTGTATTAATAAGTTAGGCAGTTCTGCTTTATTTTTAGGTTTAACCTTCTCGTCAACAACGGGTACTTCGGCTAGTTTTATATATGATATATTTAAGTATAGTGTAATTCTGAATTTTTCAATAGTTTGCTCATTAGCTATGCTAATTAGCCAATTGTTTCACATTACAAATCTTACACAGCAATGTCAACTCACAATATAATATTGACACTTTTGCTGGTAATGCTAACGCTCACAACAAGCTAGCTTATGTAACTCTCTTAAGTCTGTCTTTCCCTTTAAAAAAAAAAGTGTGTTCATTTGCAAAAAAAAATTAAAAATTTAAATTTTATTTAAAACAGTTTTTTAGGCTACCTTTAGGTCTGAATGTTAGGTCATTCAGACTTAAACTTAGCACACAAACTAGGAGAATTAAAAACTGAGTTTTAGGCTACCTACTGTACCTTTAAGTCTGAATATGCTAGCTAACAAAAGCAAACCTAGCAAAAACAGCTAGCATGATTTTATTGTTGTTTTTTTTTATATTATTTGGCAGGCTTTAAGGGGTTCATTTTCTTCAGGGACTAATATTTCATAAGTAATTTATTTATATAAGTCAGCTTTATTGGTACCATGAGTTAGCATTTTTAACTCTCTGCTAGCATTTCTAACTCTAACTGTAACACATTTTTTTCTGGGAATATTTAACTTTTTGCAAACTGAAAGGTGTTTTGGACCAATTTTTCTATGTATTGAATGTTTATATATATATATATATATGTGTGTGTGTGTGTGTGTGTGTGTGTGTGTGTGTGTGTGTGTGTGTGTGTGTGTGTGTGT
>JAQMYI010000040.1:3560389-3571578 GCA_030014275.1 Clariallabes melas
GTGTAGGAACGCCCTGCTCTACTGACTAACGGCGTATGTGAAGTGACCAGAGAGATATGTGTGCATGTGGGTTATTTTTTTTTGTCCCTCACTGCACATCGTAGAAAGAGAGAAGGAGAGACAGGAGAAGGAAGGAAGTGAGAGGAAGGACGAATCCCGCAGGACGAGTGCAGGCAGTCTATCCCTCCAGCCTGGTGTCGCTCTTTAGTCAAACCACCATGCCATTTGTTTTGACATAACTTCATGCCAGATTTATTCCCGTGATTGAGAAATTAGCAGGAGAGAGAGAGAGAGAGAGAGAGAGAATGGAAAGTGATCCAGATCACATGGCCAGATTATAATCATCAATTTAATCCTTTAAGAAAACTAAACAAAACAAAAGAAAGCAAACACACGACACACTGCGCCGTGACGTACAGATCATCATTGTGTTTGTGTGATTGATGTGGCACTTTTTTGGAAGAAATGAGACACTCTGGAGGCCGCTCCCGCTCTCTCTCTCTGTGTGTGTGTGTGTGCGTGTGTGTGTGTGTGTGTTTAGGAGGTAACGGTCCATGTTGAGTCAGGGTGAAAGGGAGAGCAGCGCGGTTAACGCTTCATTAGCAAGCATACCAAAAAACAGAGAGACACAACACAGGACTGAACCACAACACACACACACACACAGATGCATACTGATACAAGAGTGAAGGTGAGAGAAAAAAAGAGAGAGGGAATACAGGAATGAACCACAACGTCGAAAAAGAGAGATTGAAAGACACCAAGAGAGGAGGAGAGAGTGAGAAGGTAAAAGAGAGACAGAACGAGCTATTGAGAGAGAGAGAGAGAGAGAGAGAGAGATGGAAAAAGATATAAGAAGACAGCAATAGAACGAAGGAGAGAAGGAGACTGAAAATGAGAGGATGACAGTAAGAAGGAGGGAAGGAGAGAGGGAGACGGAAAAAAGAAAAATAGAAATACAGAGAGGGAGGTAGATAGAGAGATAAAACATAAAGAGAGAGAAGGAGTGAGTGACAGAGAGAGAGAGAGATTGAGCACACGACAGAACCACAACACAGAAAGAGAGAGACAGAACGATACAGATGTAGATATAAAGAGAGAGACAGAAAAAAAGCGATAGAAAGACAGCAAGAGGAAGAGAGAAACATACAGAGAAAGAGAGATTTAAAAAATACAAATGTCTCTATCGTGCTCAGTGCGACCGTGTGTTCAGTCAGGAATGAGACACTTTTAAGGTTATGCTGTTATAGACAAAGAATGGAGGGATTATTACAGCCGCGCTTCCTGTTCTCACCTGAGGCTGATTATTTTCCCAGAACAGTTTGTCCTGCTGTGTTTTATTCTCCTCGGGTGTACGTTTTAACCGGTTTGACACGGAATATCATGCACAGTCTATGCATCAGGCTCTCACGACACGTTATTGAGCTTATCATGTTACACAAGACGAGACACCGGAACTGGAGACTCCTTCCACAAGCATTAACATAAATGCAAAATAAGTATTATTGGAATCGGGTTATAATAACATTCCTCTGTTATTATAATACCATGCGAATGAGCCGTTGCATCGTTTTTTGAGAAAAATCCTGACCAATCGGAATGGAGAATACAACAAGTTGTGCACGGAAGTAAAAGAGGCACTGCAGCTTTAAGACAGAGTCCTGAATGCTTGGCCCCCCCCCACCCCCCCTCTCTCTCTCTCTCGGAGTGGAAAGCTCCTTATCTTTGATTTTACAGCCAAGGCTTTGTAGGCTATTTGGCGGGTCAGGTGACTCTCGGGCCGCCCGCTCTGACCCAGACAAGTGCGGCTGAAGGTCGCGAGGGAGGCACAGAAGTAAAGATGGAGGGAGGTAGACTCCCCCCCCCCCCTCCCTCTTTCTCCTCAGCAGACATTCTCCAAGCTGGTTGTCCGGTCATGAACCTGCGACCAACCAAATATTGACGCTTCACGAAGCTGTGCGTCTGTGTGTGTGTGTGTGTGTGTGTGTGTGTGTGTGTGTGTGTAGTCCACTGATTCGGCCCTTTGTGTCACGTTTGACTTATGTGTTCTTTCTCTCTCTCTTACACACACACACTTGCTTTGGGAGTCCGTTCTGTTACGTCGGATATCCTGGCACAGTGGAGGGAGGTTTGCTAGAGCTGGCAGAGCGTAGGGAAAGAAACAAAAACAACTTCGGAGACGCAGACGGCATTTTATCAGTGGGGGGAATTCAACAAACACTCTTGTTCACCACATAGTGAGTCACTCCTGCCGCTGCTACTCTCTCACACACTCACACACAAACCATCATTCTGAAACGCAGACCACTCTTGCTACTGCTGCACTCAGGCATGCAAACTGCGGCTGCACGACGCAACACTTGTTCCTTGTAATATCAGACCTGCATTAGATATGCAAATGAGCCAAACTATCTCGAATTAATGTATGACAGCATTTAACCACAAACACGCACACACACACCAACACAACTTGAAACATCTCAGTTCATGAAAAAGTCACAGAGTAACATGTTCTTGACTCGATTCTGAATGATATAACAGCTGGACAGATGTGCACGCCCTGCCAGCTCACCCGAAAACCTTCAATCAAAAGCATCTTTCGTAAACAAGACAAAAAAAAATAAACATCGTCCATGACAACAAAAAAACTTCTAAATGCTAAAATAGATGCCAGCAATACTGTTCTGTTACACTTACTATACATCACATCACACACACACACAAAAAGAAAAAGGAAATACAAAAATCATTTTTAACATGAAAAAAACTAAAGAAAATTCCACCAAGTACAGGGAGAGCATGCAAACTCCACGCACACAGAACCAGGCGGGAATCGAACCCTTGACCATAGAGGTGTTTAAAATAAAAGATTATATTCCACACGCCAGCTACTTAGTACTATTACTAGTCCTACTACGTATAATAGTAATAATAATTTCCATCCATCCATCTGGGAAACCTCTGCAATCCAACTAGGGACTTTGGAGGCCAAAGGTGACTATTGTACTTATTCCCATTTTACGACCGTGTTAGGACCTCCGGTCAACAGTCAGACATGACGGATAATGCAGGAACAACATTTAGCCTAATCTGCAAGTCTTTGGACTGTGGGGGGAAACTGGAGTACCCAGAGGAAACCCACCAAGCACGGGGAGAACATGGAACCTCCATGCACACAGACCCTGAGGCGGGAATCGAACCCGGACCCTGGAGGTGCAAGGCCATAGTGATAACCGCTCCGCCACTATAATAATAATAATAATAATAATACCCTACAAAAAATTACATCTTAGTAAGTGAAATATTCTTTAATCTAGCCAGACCTATCTATAATTTCCTAAAATTAGATTAGAACAAACCAGATGTAAGATTATTAAGATTATTTAGTCGACTGTTACTAAAAATGTCTTGCCATTTTTTCTTTTTTCATAATAAATTCTTAAAAACTAGCAAATTTTCACTTGCAATTTTAGTAACATTTGTCTAGATTAAATTAATTGACTATGATTAAACCTGGTAAAAAAAAATGTTTAGCACTCAAGTCTTTTATCACATGAAATATGCCATGATCCAGGTTGAGAGAAGTTTGCGTGTGTGTGTGTGTGTGTGTGTGTGTGTGTGTGTGTGTGTGTGTGTGTGTGTGTGTGATCTGAGTACAGATTCTGTTCATTAGCTCACTCCCAGCCTTGCTAGCCGACACCGGTTTATACCGCGCTGTAAATTTTAGCACCTCTCCCCAGCCTGTCGGGGTGAACGGCCCTCGTTGGATATGATTTACAGCCTCGGCTCTGCCTGATCCCTGCCTACCTGCAATCCTCTGTTTTTAATGCTAAACCTGAATATCAGCCTTTCTGTATTACTTAGGTGTGGTTTAGGGGCGCTGCTTAACTTCCCGCGCTCTGTCTCCTCTCTCACCATGTCCTGCGCAAGGGCAGAGATGACTCAGACGGGGCTTTTCTTTTTTTTCTTTTTTCTCAGAAGGGCATCGTCAATGATTTACACCGAAGCGTCAAAGACGCGTGTCTGTCTCCTAACAGCTATACGGGGGATGTGTGAGCTTTACACATTAGCAACAATTCTTCTTAAAGTGTGTACACACAAGGAGGTGAGGTCGGTTACCTAGAATCTCTTTCCATCCTTAAGTCGAAAGACGACTCACCTCTCTCCTGGACGAAGTAGGCCAGGTAGAGATCCAGCTCCTTGACGGAGACGCTGATGTGGTGCGGCTGGACACACAGGACGTGGTTGGAGCACTGCGTCCCCTTCACCAGGCGCTCCCCGTCCGTGCTTTCCAGAGGAATCCCTTTGAACAGGATCACCATGACCAAGTCGAGTCTCCACACCTTGTCAGCCTGTCTCAGGCAGTCGATCCTTCTCATCTTGCCCTTCTGGTCGGGATTAGAGAGCACGCAGCTCGGCGCTTTCTTGCCTGTTATGGACAGCACGAAGTCCTCGCGGCACTCGGGCCGGATGTCCTTGCGCAGCTTGGCGAGCAGGCGTGACGCCCACTTCTGCTTGACCTCGGGCTTCTCGCCCAGCAGCTCGTCCTTGACGGCACGCTCCTCGTCTTTTGTCATGCGCTTCTCATGCTTTTTGAAGTACTTGCGTTTACGCGCCTGAAGGTTGAACCAAGTGTAGGCGAAGGCGCGGACATGCGGCAGCAGGGCCTCGATGAACGGATGGAACTCATCCTGAAGGGAAGAAGAAGAAGACAGAAATTGAGTTAAGGTCGGAAACAGAAGGGATCCTATTTATTTTGCGCAAATCACTTGACACTGGTGGTGGTACCCTCAAGTGAACATCTTTACTCAGTGTACATGGAGATATGGAAATATACTGTATATATGTGAATTTAAAGAAGCAATATGTAATTTCTTGCTTTATTGAAATGGTCTGGGTGGCACGGCGGCGTAGCAGTGCCCCGGACCTCCAGGGTCGAATTCCCTGGCTCAGGTCTGTATGCGTGAAGTTTGCATGTTCTCCCTGTGCTTGGTGGATTTTCTCCAGGTACTCTGGTTTCCAAAGACATGCAGGTTGGGTTAATTGGTGTGTGTTTGTGTGGGTGTGTGTGGCCTGTGATGAATTGGCTCCCTGTCTAGGTTGTACCCCACCTCATGCCCCGAGTCCCCTAGGATAGGGTTCAGGCATTCCGTGACCCTGTACCAGATAAGCGCTAGTGAGAAACTGAAACAAATCGCATTCCCGACTCATCAAGAGTTTCCTGGGATAGACCTCGGATCCAGCACAATCCTGACCAGGATAGAGCGCTTAGTGAGCCTAAGTTAACAAATAAGTTTCTTATTTTTTGGGGGGATAAAAAGGCATAAGTCAGGAGTTGCTCTTGATCTGGGGGCGGAGCCTGTTTCAGGGGCAGAAATATTAAAACAGTGATTTACTCTACAGAGTTATAGTGATTTAAATGTATTTCCGAATGAGTCTTGGAAATGATATGATTATATATAACTTTAAATAGCCTCGCCCTGTCCCTGTCCTGGGGAGAACATGCAAACTCAATGCATACAGACCTGAGCCAGTGAATTCGACCCTAGAGGTCCGGGGCAGTGCTACGCCGCCATGCCACCCAGATCATTTCAATAAAGCAAGAAATACTCAACTTGGAGAACTGTCGATATATGAGGGCCGTAAGATATTTTCAGAAACGCATTAGCACAAAAAGTATTGTAAATCATGATAATTATAGAGCCATAAATCGTAAGATGATATCGGCACAGGCTTATTATCTATCGCCAATTTCGGTCTCGCTATTTCCTGAAATATTCCGCTGTTGTTCGTTTTCCGCCAAGTCCTGGCAGAGCCGCTTCTTTTGCGCAAGCGGGATTTTCAGCGAAAAACATCACAGCCCGCAGCAGTTCATTGTCACAGCATAACCACAGCCAGTCCTCATTTATCCAATTAGCCTTTGTTGACTATTTTCCTTCTTAGTGGTGAGTTTCGACAACAATACACATGTGTGCGTCTCCCAGGCTGCTCACAGACCGCAGTTCCTCCTCTGTTTAGAGCGGCAGCATTACGTTCGGCATTGCTAATCGCTTCCAGTCTCTGTGCAGTTGCATCGCTAAATGCCAGCACGGTGGTGTGCCATTAAAAAATAAAAAAAAATAAATTGGAAAAAGCGCTGACTGAACATGCATGTAGATCTGTTTAGCAAAACAAGCAGCACATGCATCTGAAACTCTGTGTGTTTGTGCAGTCATAACGAGAGCGATGCTCTCTAAAAAAAAATTCCACATAACAGTAATCTGTAGAACGGCTGCGTTTAAAGTTTAAAGCGAGGTCATGATAAGTCATGGGAAACTATTATTCGATTATTCAAGATATCATCGAAGGAGAGAAACAAAAAAAAAAGTCATCATCATTGCCAGAAAAATAAAGTGGTGGAGTAATATTAAAGAAAAAAAAAAATGAACGAATGAAATGAAGTGGCTTGGATACTCCAACTAACGGAAAAGATTGGAAAAGAGGATCAACAAACTGGCCTCATGAAACTGACGATGACTCAAGTAAACACTCTTTACACTCGGGGGGAGAAGAAAAGCATCTCATAATGCATAACGCATCAAACCCTGAGGCTACAGCAGCGATCAGGGGCCCAGACACTCACCCATAGAAAAAGGCAATATGGTTTGCTTTCTAATCCCCAGGTGATGAATTTGGGCGATCTGAGAGCATGGTAGCGTCAGATCCGTGCTCTTGCTGGACAGAATCGGAATCTGAAGTGGTGGTGCTTTTGGTTTAACAGTGATAAAGAGTGATTATATAACGTATTATATCTGTAATCGGACCAATCCGGCCATTTGCCTCTGACCTCTCTCAAGAACAATGCTTTTACACCCACAGAACTGCTGCTCTCTCACTGTTTCAGCAGTTCCTCCAATACTCAAACCAGCCCATTTGAAACCAACAACCGTGCCAGGAAAAAGTGTAAACTTCCAGAGTTTACACTCGGTCCCCATTCTGATGTCCGATATGAAGATTACCAGGAGCTCATGACCTGTTCCTGCATGACTTTCTGTACTGTGCTGCAGCCACACGGTTGGCTAATTTGATAACTCGTGAGTGTGTGGGTGTGGAGGTGTTCCTGATCTCTGGATAAGAGGGTCAAAAACAGAAGAGAGAGAGAGAGAGAGATCTACAGACCTGATGTCATATTCCAGCGGAACCAAATCCAATTGCTGCCCCTCCTCAATCCCCGACTGTCCAGGGACTAATGTTTCACATTAGTAATATTGTTACGTACCCGAATACACTGGCGTATCTATGCTCTCCGATACAGCAGGGGAAATAAACACACAGAGGAGAAGAGTACAAGACAAACAACCTTTGCATTATCTCAAAAGTGATAGATATTCTGGAAAAAAAATCTTAGTTTCCAAATTACTCACTCACTCATTGTCTATACTGCTTTATTCTGTATTCAGGGTTGCGGGGGGCCTGGAGCCTATCCCAGGAGACTTAAGGCACAAGACGAGGTACACCCTGAACAGGATGCCAATCCAACACAGGGCACACACACACTAATTTACACACTACGGGCAATCTGGGAACGCCAATTAGCATGTCTTTGGACTGTGGG
This sequence comes from Clariallabes melas, assembly GCA_030014275.1. Taxonomy (NCBI): domain Eukaryota; kingdom Metazoa; phylum Chordata; class Actinopteri; order Siluriformes; family Clariidae; genus Clariallabes; species Clariallabes melas. The sequence goes on from JAQMYI010000040.1 coordinate 3,567,984, forward strand.
AGGAAACTGGATTACCCGGAGGAAACCCACCAAGCACAGGGAGAACATGAAAACTGCTACACAGACCCCGTGGCAGGACTCGAACCCAGACCCTGGAGGAGTAAGGCGACAGTGCTAACCACTAAGCCACAACGCGCAATTTCCCAAATGACTCTACTGTGATATGGTATTTTTGGTACATCAACAGCATGTCCCCTAGTGGTCCAGTGCTACAGTATCTCTGCAGTAACCAGAGGTCCTTTTTGCAACATTGTGTCAGGGGTCATTCGTTTAACGTTATCCCGTCGTCATGTAATCAACGTTGTTAGAACGTTTCATAAAAGTTATTCTTACTTAAGAAAAAAACAAAAAAACAGACTCCTACTAACATCGTCCCAACATCCGCAATGTTGCCAAATGAACATCCCCACAATGTTTTAACAACCAAAAACTGTTTATTTTAATGGAAATCTACAATAATTTTAGACACTGCAGATAATTCTTAATTCTCAACATTAAAAACGCCCAAGTAGCTTTCCTAAAGTGATAATGAATAAAAATCTAGTGTCAGCACGTTCCAAGTCATAGTCATGATTTCAAGCGCTGCCTGCTGACGATGCCAACATCATAAAACCAGTACAGACATGAGAGAGAGAGAGAGAGAGAGAGAGAGAGAAACAGAGAAAGACAGAGAAAGCTAAAGACAGACAAAAAAAAAAAGGTCAAGAGATTAAGGGACAAAGTGAACTAAACAGTGAGCGGAAGAAAAAAAAAAGATAAAGACAAAGATAAAGAATGAAGAAGGGAGACAGACAAAGCCAAAGTGAAAGATTAATTGAGAAAAAGCGAGAGATACAAAGTGCAAGAGAGACAGGGAGAGAGATTTAGATTTTACAGAAAGATGGAGAATAAGGAGAAAGACAGACAGGAGAATCAGACCAAGAGCTAGAAAGATAGAAAACAGACAGTCAAAATGAGAAAGAGACAGACAGACAGACAGACAGAAAAGAGATGAAAACCGAAATAGAGATAAGAGAAAAGTCAGACAGAGGGAGGAAGACTGATAATAAGTCTCAGACCAAAAGAATGATATAAAAAAAAAACAGAGACCTAGTCAGTCCTAAAGAGAGAGACCGAGAGAGAGAGAGATCAGGAGAGAACGAGAAAGATCGGGAGATTCTGAGAGAAAGAACACTAGAAGAAAAAAAAAAAGAGATATACTGTATAGTCAGACAGAAGAAAAGTACACTACACAACAGCACAACGTCACTCAAAGGGCCCTCTCGTAACTCCTCCGTGTGTGTAAAGGAACCTCAGCTCACAACCAAACACGTCTCCGAAGGTACAGAGCGAAGGAACCCCAACACACTTAACAAATAACATGATCGAAACTGTTCCACCTGCAACGCGACACAACACCGAACCCCCCCAACACAACGCAGATCCACGTACTGTACGAAATCAAAAGACCTGACATTCACCTCATGAACCTCTCTGACGTCATTACGGAGGAATATGTGTGCGTGCTGACGTCTGGCCATAAAGACCAAAGCATTTAAAGCTGTTTCGAGAGAAACCTGTTTCACTTCGATCTCACTCTCTATATACACACACATGCTTTGTGAACTTCTGCCAGGGACATCTTCCAGAGTAAAATCTTTTTCCAAGGAACACTCTGTCATCATTACGGTCACATGATGTTAGAGAAAAAAAGGAAGAGAGTCAGGAATCCCCTGGATAAACACAATGGACATCTGTGAGTCCCTGGACTTCACTTCGAAAGCAGTGGCTCAACACCACACATTAGAGGAAAGGATGACTGCTGGTCAGATACGATTTGGGTGGCGCCCACATTAATGGTCTGGTGGTGCGTTGCTCTAGTCTGCGTTTTTCAGATGCGGTAACGTTCCTGGGGTTTTAAACACATTAATGTCAGTGCTGGGTTGCGAGCCGGTCCATCAAGTGAAAATCTTCAACCAACAGCAGTGCGGTGTTTAAAAACTGACATTGATGAATGAGAGATGATTAACATAATATGTACGTGGAGAAAAAAAATGAGAGTCAGTCTCTAATAGTTTGCCTGCAAAGTAAAGAGTCTGAACGTTGTATCATTGAGACGCTGATGTCATAGTGGTTCACCAAGAAGATTTGCCCAAATGATTGGCATGCTGTATTTACATTAGGTAACTGCACGTATTCTAAGGACCTCCTTCCTGACCACATAATCAATAATTGTACCTACTTCATAAACTAGGAAATATAAATAGCACCTGCGGCATACTCGACATTACGTCACTATACGTCTTATATTCAAAACAGGAACCCATCAAGATTTATTCAAGCAAGAAATTTATTCACAAACAATTAATGTATCCTGGCAGTCCCTCACAGGGCCATAAGAAAGCGAGTTTAAAATATGATGTGCTTTTATGTCCAGTTATATTTGGACTCTTTCCCATATAGTCCAAGTTCAAAGCAATCAGCGCATGGGTAATTGGATTGTTTGAGAGGCCCTGTCCAGGACTAATCACAGCACTGTCCAGGATCCCGGCCTGGAAAACCAAGCAAGAGTGCTACAATTACTATATAAACTTTCCAAGGCTTGACTGAAAAAGATCTGGAAAAAGCAAGAGAGAGAGAGAGAGAGAGAAAGAGATAAGGAGGGTGGCTGCAAAAGAGACTGATGGAAACCAGGGATCCGGTCTGGAGTGCAGAGACAATAGGCAAAAATGTGAATGGATAAGATTAACCTAACTGAGTCTTTTTTGTTTCTTACCGCAAAACAACCCCGAACCAGAGGTTCTTGAGGCCAAACACACCTCAAATTTGATGTCACCAATCTCAAGCGAGTCGAGCATGCTCAGAGAAGCACGAAGACGAGTTACAGTCTCTAAAGTGCTTAATTTCGCTGGAGGGCCACAGGGAAATCAAAGCTCCTAAAATGGAGCGTGAGTTTACAGACAGGCCCGAGTCCCAACAGATGGCCATGTGTGTACGTTCTCCGTGTCCGGATAGAGCTGCTCTCATTACACCAACTCCAGCACAGGCAAGCCTACTGAGCACTCCTCTCATGAAAATAAACATTCATTAGGGTTTCCTCCACCTAGCAGCCTCAAATGTTACAGCTGGGACCACTTCGAGCTTAGCCAAGTCACGAGACAGACCTTGATACAGGATGAGCCCAGCAAGAATACGAACCAAAAATTTAAGTATATGGAAAGTTGATTAGTTTGGCTCTAAAGTTGCAGTGCTTAAAGTCGAGAAGGCAAGACAGTGGGATTTTTCCAAATCCTAGATATTATAAAGTACTACAACTGGGAAGGGACTGGATTCACCAAACCTAATATTGGTGAGAAACTCAAGTATTTGGAGTGTTTGGATTTATCAAACACTGTAATAAGAAGGGATCCAAGCCAAACCCTGGCTTCAAAGGGGTATTAGAATTAGGAGGGAAGTGGATTTACCTTACCTGAGGTTGGCGAGGTACTCAAGTAAGTAGGGATGCACCGATACCGATACCGGTATCGGCCTCGATACCACATTTTTTAAAGTACTCGTACTCGTTAAAAGTCCCCCGATACCGGGAACCGATACCACGGTCTGAAAAATGTCTATT